>CAJNOQ010001506.1:0-30852 GCA_905250885.1 Didymodactylos carnosus | reverse complement strand
AAAATTATATATAACATTTAAATAATTTTTTTTTTTTTTTGGTGCAAAAAAATAATTTTAATAAATCTGGGGGGGGGGGGCATTTTCCCCCCCCCCCCCCCCCCCCCCCCCCCCCACTCGGACCACCTCTGACTGTCTGTATATCTGTAAAAAATTTAAGCAAAATGTTTGGATGTCGCTATTCAAACGTACAGTACGTTGTTTAATTTATGAAGGATACTCGACGTTCGAAAGTAAACACTTTTTTCATTACATATTGGTATACCTTTTTGTGAAAGGAGAATAATTTTTTGTACTCTATTTTTACGTCTAGAATTCAAGCAGACATGTTTTCTGTGAACATTTTCCAGTGAGCGAATAAATGGACGCGTTTTTCTTTGCGACGTATGATTCTGTGTTGACCCATTTCATATCAAATTAAAGACTTAATTTAACTTTATCAGATCAAATAGTTTTTTATTTAGTAAAAAGTACGATTAGTGTTACTCAGTTGTATGAAAAATAAAAATTCAATAATTTTTGATTACTCAAAAATGACTCTCTTTACTATAGACTCAAATATATTATTATTTAAGTATCATATAAAAGTAGACATTTTGACTACCATAACGATATATTTGTTACGGTACAAGATGTAATCAAACAACCAAAGAGAAACAAACACATCTTTTTTTTATTTTATCTTATTCGCTGGGGCACATTTTGAACACCTTTTTTTTAAAGCATCGATGTATACTACACGAAAAGAAATCCCATGTTAAATGAAAGATTTGAAATGGACTACAATCATCGCATCGTTCACATGAAATCCGAGGGAAAAAAATATAAATAACACGGAGAAAAGCGCATCAACATTTTCAGGCCTCCTGTTAGGAATGAGAAACAAACTATTCACTTGGGAAAAAGAAAACACAGCTGTTTTGCTTTAAATACAAAAAAAATGGCGTTTAATATATTTAACCTTGTCTCTTCTACACCGTATCTTAAAAATAATTAAACCTTGGTCTAATAGCTCTCGCCATATATAATCTTATTTTATAAATAGTCTACTATTGTTAAAACAGCTGTATTCCATACTGGAACTTCTTGTAAACAAGATCTTGACTTTTTGAATTTTTTCAGTAAGATCTTGATGCAAGACCTTGGTATCTTGGAAATGATCTTTGGTATCTTGGAATTGATCTTGGAAATTCTTGACTCATTGTTTTGTTCTACACTCTTGTGTAAATATAAGTGCAAATATTTTCACACTTAGAATAATTTCGAATTTTTTTCCTTCTTGACCATAGTTGTTTAAGGAAGAATCTATGCCTCTATATGATCGTAAATTCGGTGGCTATAACTGTCATAAATAAAAACAAAATATAAAGAAAATTTTGTCACTCAAGATCTTGAGTGGAGTAAGCCCAGATTTTTCAAGATCTTGTACCATTTCTTAAGCCAAGATCTTGAATACAAGAAGTTCCACTAGGGTTGTGTACATAATAGGCTTCTGTTTTATTTACAGTCATTCTAGATCCTTGGACAATATAGAATAAGAACCTTGTAGAGAACATAATACTCTGCTTTTTACTTAACAAAATTATTTCTATTTTAGGTTATATAACGGGACAAGATTTTATTTGTATGATGGAGGATTATTGTGATGTATATCGTCAATTTTCTCGTGGTTTAACATCCTATTATGAGAATTGGACCAAACGTATTCAACATCAAAATACTTTATGTTCATATAATACGACAAAACGTGCTCAATTAAATACCATAAAAATAGCAAAAGAACTAGCTACCATCGAAGATCGACGTATTCAAAATATTCAACAAGTTATTAATAAATATAAACAAATTGTTAATGATACATATATTTCATCACGTATTGGACTACATCAACATCGCCGTACAAAAGAATTTAAAAAACAATTTAAAGAAGCTTATCAAATATTAAATGAATGTAAAACAAAATTAGATGATTTTAAAAATGAGTTGAAAAAAGCTCAAGATGAATTAAGAAAAGCAGATAGTGCATGTGAAATTGTATTTAGTAATTTTCAAACCACTGATAAAGTACGAACACGTGCAACTGAAACACAAACAAAACGACGTGATAATGTTAAAAAAATCAATGATCAAATATCGTTATTTGAAGATAAACATCAGCAAGCAAAAAAAACATATCGTCATAAAGCAAAAGCCATATTTTATGAATGTCAAAAAGAAGAAGAACATCGTCTTGATCTTATCAAGGATACATTATCCGATTTTTGTCAAGCAATTAAAATTGACGAACAAGCCGATTTAGATAAAATATATACCAATTTAGCTCATCATATACAAACAAAACAAAATTCATTTGATGATCTCATGTTTTGGGCACAATGTTATGGAGTTATTGATCAAATTAATACACATGATGATTTGAGTACGTCAATTACAAAAACATCAACAATTAAAAAACAGTTGACCATTGTCGAAGAACCATCAATTATTGGCAGTCCAATAATGACAAAAAAATCAGATAAAAAAGTACAAGAGCAGATATATCCAGCAATACCAAATGATATAGAAGAAGAAGAAACAACTAAAACAAAAATAACAAAGAAAAATAATAAATCAGTTAATTCAAAACAAAAAACAGCAGAAACAACAGAGAGTAATACAGCTAATATTCTTGCATCAGTATAACCTGGTGGAAGCTAGATAAATTTTGTGATCTTTAATCTTTCTTGCTCGCTCGCATTCTCTCTCTCTCTCTCTCTCTCTCTCTCTCTCACTCATTTCCATTATAGTGATTTGAATATTTGTGAATAATAACTGTACTTTCTAGAAATTAGCTGCTTCTTTTTTACTGTACTTTTTTGTACTATGTGTATTTTTGTATAACTAGACTAACAACGATTTGTTTTCTGTTTAACAACGTATTTATATTTGAGAAAAAATTGGATAAATAAGAGTCAGTATATATTATAATACAAGAAATAATGCACTGGATATTCGACCTTTATATACTGGTTTATATACTGCAAAAAATGTAATACTGTCCTTAACAAAACGGTGTGAATAGCCCTTATAATAATGGACAAAATAAAAAAGAATATGACCATAAGTTTAGTAAAAATCTGATTACCCTTATTTATAGTCTTACTATACTGAACATTTCATCACTGTCTGAATTAACTTTTTATTAATTTCTTGGTCTTTTTTTCGAAAACAGCAAAATCATTCTTTTTCAGTAAATGCACAAACGTTTTCGTAATTCTATTCTAGCCTTTTGAGTACCATTGCTCGACTATGATAGCCAGGGACTTTTAAATTTGTGTGGTCATAGCTCTTACCGAATGCTGATCACCCATCAAGTTTGGGCCTCTTCTACTAGACGGTTCGTGAGATGTAAGCGTTTCATTTCTTTTCCGTAAAATGCTAGGAACTCATGATCCAAGAGAGGGTGAAAGCTTTTCCTTTTTATCAAAATGCAGCACTGCCTCTCCTCTATCTATGATATGAATCTGAAGTGTTTGCTCTTAATAGTTATTGAAATACAGCTATTTTACGATCGAGGTAAAATAGCTGTATTTTTTAGGGTCTCACTTCTAAAGTTTGAGATCCTTTTCCAAAAAAATTCATAACTCAGCCTAGGAATATTATTTTCACTTTAAGATTGCACCAGATACTCTAAAATGTCTTTCGATTATTCACACACAGTATGAGAGTTAACTGTTAAACGATCTTACTCGGGAATTTGAATCGTATGGCGGTCACTTTCATAGAGATAAAGGTTCCGCAACCGTCGAGGGAGAAGCGATTAAACAGCTGCACAAGATGTTAACAGTGATCAATAACGGTTTGAGAATTGATACGTTGACCCTCAAGGAAGACAAACTGTGAGAGTCTCATCTAGACCAACTGCTGGAAGTTGACGATCCGAGACGAGTGAGAAATGTTGAACTTTGCAATGTGATAGTTGGGCATGCTATCGGACCAAGTGAAAGCCATAAAAAAATTGTGGAAAAGTTGGACGCTCGGTTAGCAACAAGTAAGCATTTGATCGTTCGATATCAGATAAACGCCGGGCTTGAAAAGAAAATGAGCGGTGAACTGTTGGTGAAATCTTTGTTGAATAAAAATGAGAAACTAACGCTAAACATTTGTGCCAATAAAAGTGGAAAAACCATTTAGTTTGATGATACTCTAACGGAATCTGAAGCAACAGACGCTGTTAGAGCGTTACCTGGAAATAAGATTGTAAAGGGACTCGAACTGAATCGATGTCCTTACGTCGTTTCAGTTAGTACCCAACTTTGTTTGAATCGCACGCTTAATGTCCTTTGTGTGAAAGACGTACGAATATCGGACAATGGAATAGACGGTCTTTCCCAATTACTCTGCGAAAATATGACATTAAAAGAATTGGCTATTGTTCACTGTCTATTAAACGACAGGCAACTGGTGCAATTATGTCAGGCGACTTTGTGGTCTTGAACTTCAATGCTAGATCAGTTTTTAACCAAATATTCTTAGTTTTCGAAATTATTTTATCACACAACGGCTAGTGTTACAACTGTGGTGTTTTCAAGTAAATAACTATCTTTATTAGCTGTTGGCTTGTTTGATGGAACCGTAAATATTTATGATCTTAACTCATTGGCAGTGATGTGACCCACTGGTGGGTCACGGTATACTTGATTATTATACAAAATAATAGTCAAGACTTTCTAGGATTTTTACTTACAATCGCTACATACATACGTACATTTAATTTTGTCCCTTTTCGGAGAGAATAATAAGGGAGGGGCTCCGTTAGTTTTTCGCCTCGGAATTCAATGTTCTAGAGTACCGTGTAATATTCATAATGTATGTGTATGCGTCGACCCTTAGTTCCTCAGGTTCGTGTCCCCCCATATGTTTCAAAATGGTGTTCCTAGGCTGAGTTATGAATTTTTTTCAGAAAGAATCTCGTATTTCAAAAGTGATTCCCACTCGTGAAAGAACTGTCTTTCAATAACCATTAGGATCCAGCAAAGAAAATTCATATTGTAGATAGAGGAGAGTCAGGACTACATTTTAGTAAAAAGAAAAAGTGTTCATCTCTGTTGAATCAAGAGTTAATAGCATTTTATGGGGGGAAAATGAAACGTTTATATATCATGAATCATCCAGTAAAAGAGGTTTAAACTTGCTGGGTGATCAGCATTCAGTGAGTGCTATATCTACACAAAATTAAAAGTCCTTCGCTATCATGGTTCTTGAGTTACGGGGGGAGGATGCTTTTGATCGATACTGTAGGCTACTGGTGATCTACATCGCCACCAATGTGTTAAAGATATTGCTATCACTCTATTATATAGGATAAGTGTGTAACATTTTTATAAATGGCTAAGCTAGATTTGGAAGTAAAATTCACCTAGAAACATCAATTTATCGGATAGACCAGAAATAATGACAGACTTTTGTGTAGATTTCTTCGTAGGTATTCATCGAATAAAAATTCGCGCTTGAGCCAACGCAACAACAACGATAAAAGTAATAATTCTTCGACATAAACTAGTTTTAAGTTTTGGATCTTATTTTTTTTGTTGACTCTTATGCCTTTTATCTGTCATTGATATTTTATTTTATTTTATTTGATATTGATGTCAATTATTCATAGTTTACCATAGGTTTTCAGCTACAACAATATTACATACGGCTAGACTGTAGATTATTTATTATTAATCGTAGCATGAGTGATGAATAAAGCCAGAAAGATAAAAGCAAAGACAAAATACAAACATATAAAAACATCACACAATACTATTTACATAAAGACAACAATAAAGATCAGATCAAAAATTATACAAAAACAACTGCATTTTAGAAAAGTTCATTCTTCTACAACTCCCCGAATTGTATAATACATAGTTTACATCGCCAATCACCGTCAGGTGCTTTTGATATTGGTGGTTGTAGGCAATAAAAATGATAACCACTAGAACAAGAAACAAAAACAATCAATACAATATTCAAACGAATTGAACACATAACTAGTAAATAAAGATAGAAAAGTATAATTCTCTACAGTGCATCATCCTTTTATTGACTCGTTTTTATCCAGCCACTCTGAGTAGTCTTTTGACTAGATAATATGAGTTAAAAATTCAAATTTTAGATCACCCATGTTTCTTATGAGTAAGTATCAATTCTCACTAATCGCAGTCGATCACTTGCCGATCGATATTATAAAAGCAGTAGGAACATAACTATCAAGAGAATAAATGTAAAATAGATCAAACTATAAAAAAGCAGTCAATCCGATACATACCGATCACAGTCATCACAAAATAGGAGTTGTGAATCATTTTCTGAATTGCCACATATGGAACACGTTTTACATTCCATGCATTGCCAACTATACTTTTTAACACTTAATAACATATTTGGATTAAAATTTAGACATGTTGGGTGGGCACTTCGAGAACAATCTTTACATGTGATTAATCCCTCCGCTTTATGAGTCTTTTTATTTTCATATTCATCCCGAAGACAAAAATCACATTGATTACCAGATAATTCTTGTGATTGTTGAAATGGTAGAGGAACGGGCTCGGGAGCCGGAAGACGAGTCATGATTTGTTGTTGTTGTTGATGATGTTGATGATGCTGTATTATCGAAGGATGAGGCATTGCAGGATGTGGATTGTGATGAGGGTGCATTTCATAACCTCGCGGTTGGTATTGTTGTTGCTGCATATACATTTGTTGTGGATGATAAGATGGATGACCGGGATGATGTAACGGATGTGAGCCAGATAGAGCAGCCACAGTTAACGGCATTGATGCTGATGGATTTATGTAAGATGGATGATACGACGAAGATGAAAGTGGAGAATGATGACCGCCTTAATAAAAAACAGACAGGACCTTTCAACCTATATTGCCACTGAGTAATTACAAGTTTTACTGCATGCTACATACCATTATTAGACGATGAATTTGGATTTTGTGTTGGTGACTGTTGCATATTCTGATTCCATAATCCTCCAGTCTGACTTCCACCGGATCCATTTCCATTCGTTATTTGTTCTTGTGTTGTGGAATATTTTTGTTTCATAATCGATGGACCAACATTTGGAGAGGATTGATTTGAGTGTGGAGTTGATGGTGGTGTATCTCCTGTTCCTCCTTGTTGTTTACTTGTTTCACGATGTTTAGCCAAATGATATTGTAGACCAGGTTTTGTTTTGTACCGTGCCGGACAAAATTTACACACAAAGGGTAATTCTGCTATGGTATACTGTTGACGACGGCCACTGCCAATTCCGTTACTAGAACCACGTCTAGGACCTAAAACTCCACGCTTATTTCCTATAACGAAAAAAATATAGTTAATCTAACTGAAGAGAATCAGTTAGCTATTCAGAATTCTTTATCGCGATGTTTCTCACACTTTACACGAAGATACGATCACTTTTGGTTCTCACCTGTTCCTCGTTGCCGTCGAATTCCCACTCCATGCTGTACAATTTGTAACCCAGGTGAAATCGACGATGGAGGTGCTAAAGGTGATTGTACGCCACCACAGACAGAGGATGTCGCTGATTGTATTGATTGATTGAGTGATGTTGATAGATCATCTCCATAATCATTTATTTCCATCATATCTGGTTCGTCACAATCATCAATCATAAAATTTTGATGATCATTATATGAATTGGTACCTCTTGGAGATTGTGAATATTGTTGATGAGCTTGAACTGCCATTTGTTCATCCATGTATCGAACAACAGCTGCCGGATTCTCAATTGTACTTATGATATGAACGTCCGAGTCAGATATACCTAAAACATATAGAGAGAAAACAATCATAAAGTGATTAGTTTATTATGAATACTTCTGAAGTATTCACGTATATTTATAACACCTAAATCTCCTGCTTTTATAACCACTCGTGGATCTCCATCTAATTGTTGTTGTAATGGTGTTACTAAACCATCTGTGCCTCCTGTCATAGAATTCAATGATTGATCTTTATTGCTCCCACACAATGCACTGCTCATCCACATTGGTAATCCATTTAGACTCTTCTTCTTTTTCCATCTGAGGCCTGAATAACATGTAATTTGATCACATCTGTCTGGTACAAGACGATCACTTTCTTGTTTCCATAAATTAACATTTGGAGCTTGAACAATTTTTGTTTGTTGATCAATAAATGGTAAACGAAGTCGAAGACGACGTTCTCTCAATAGACGTTGATTAAATCTTAAAACACTGTCCAGACTTTCATTATACGTAATTTCGTTTCCAAATGCACGAGAAATATTCGAAGGTAGTAGATCAACAACAACTGTTCCAGATGACATTGTACTTAAATAAATAATCTATAAAAAAATCGATAGAATGAAATAATCAAAACCGACTTTGAAACCACTCTAATACTTTAAGTTGTAGGTGCTGTGGATGCATAAATTATATGGAGAGAAATTTGAAACAGGAAAAAACAGATGTTTCGTTTTCACTTCTCTCTTATACAAACACAAAAAAGTAATTTATACAAAATAAACTTATTTAAACAATAAATATTATTAACGATAATGTATAGAGCTTCCATCTTTCCAGTATTTATCCAATCTTCACTTAAATACGGCATCGATTTGTTGACTATTAATTATGATTTTTGAAACAGATCTGAAATTATTTAATGGTTCAATATTCATTTGTTGTTCTTCACTATGACAGATCGAATTAACTAACACATTACGACTACTGATATCTGTTTTCCATGTGGTTAAAGCTAATTGATATGATGATACAAATTTTTCGCTTTGTAGATGATTTTTTTTGTAGCTAACTGCCGATGTTTCTCGACAAATTGATCATATCTTGCAATTGCTATAACTATTCGTTTCTTCATCATCTATCTCAAAAAAAGTAACATTTTTTCCTCTATGTAGACGTTTTTGTTCGAATAAATTATATTGTTGTTCTAATTCAAATTAGACTATATTTAATTCTGCATCATCAACTACACTTTGTTTCAAATTTTTCTGTCACAAGGTTTAGTATTTCTTGTATAACATTCTTTGAATAAAGTTATGTGAAGAAATAAATTCATCTAAAAACATTCCAATGTGTCCTGTTAGAAGCAATTCTGATAGATTTTATACTCACTGCACCCTAGTACATATGTGCCAAATATAGAGGAAAGATTTTCCAAACTAATACTCCTAGATGTGTTTGACTTATCGTTAGTAACTGTAATTTTCAGAAAAAAAGCTCCGATTTTCTATCCTAAGAATCACGCAACCTTGCGTGATTTATCGCAGTATATTCTTCGTTATAAATGTGCTATTTTTTGCAAAAAGAGAATAGCGTTCTTTTTTGTATCACATTAGTGTTTTTATAGACAACTTTTATGAGAATCTACTAAATACTAGTGGGTACTCTGTTGAAGAAGATTAATGAGGCAACTGCAAGCGTCCTACTTTGAATTGTTCAATGTGTTGTATCGATCATCTAACTTATGAAATGTGACAAAAAAGTCACTAGTGTACTACGAAACAGTAAGATATTTCGCTAGAAGAGATGTCTTGGTACCGCCTTTTTTTAGAAAAGCTTTGCCAATTTCTGAATAATTTAGTAACATAAGAAAAAGTTTTCCTTCATATATTAATTTATTTATCTGTTTGTTTGTTCATAAGATTTGTCTTCTCTTTTTCGGCTAGGACCTTTTTTACTTACTTTTTCTTGTTTTTGACTGCTTGCTAGCAGCGCTAGACATTGACAAATCTTAGTGCAGAGTGAAAGTAAAATAGTTATGCGCCAGAGAGCACTGTTGGAAACCGATGAAGCCGGCATTCTATGAGTCCAGAACGCCATCTATCTCAGTCTGTATATTAGATGTTTTCAACAGAAACAATCATATTACCCGATCGAAAAATTTTAAAAGCTTGTTCGATGAAAACCGATAGCGGATTCGTCTTCTCCATGGTTGATTATGTGATACGCGATAACTTCTGGATCGGGGTACTTCAGAAAAAATTTTCGACATCGTTTTGCCTTTGGTCCCATACGATAACTTTTGAAAAAATTTTGAGCAAGACCATAGAAAATTTTTTTCTAAAGTACCACGATCCAAAAGTTATTGCGTAACATATAATCAACCATGGAGAGAAAGGATGAATCTGCAATCGGTTTTGACCGAACAAGCTTTTAAAATTTTTCGATCCTGTGATATGGTATTTTAACTTGTTCCGTTCGTTGAGATAAGATGTCACGTGTAGGACGTAACCAGAAGCTTTAACACCAGCAACCTGCGTAAAAAATCTTGAACTAAGATTCTGATTAATATTTAAAAGAATTCTCAAGTTTCTGCTAGACTGACAGCGTCAAGATGCAGATTTTTGGACATTTGATAAAATCTGCAGATAAACTTATAGTACAAGATTGTCGACAATTTTTGTTACAGAATCTGTTTTGAAAAAACTTGATCAAAATTTGTCACTGTTTCTGACGAACTAATTGATAAGTCAGAATCTTGACAGATTTTCGCTATTCCATTACATCTTGATGAGATCTTGAAAATTTTTCTAGACTTGTTAAGTATTATTCTCAGATATTTTTATCTTTCTGACTATACTATACTGCATTCTATAGCGCAAGCTTTGTAACATTCAGACAGTACCAAAGTTGTTCCTTTAAATCTTAAGTTCAAATGCACTTGAAAATTTTTTTATTTTTTTCAATACAAATGGTGTGTGAGTATGAAAATATATGGAAAACAACAACGGTGATGGAGAGAACGACAAAATATAATTTTATTTATTTAGAGTAACTTGGGGAAGTTGTGGTGCTTGATTCGAATCAGTGCTTGAAATTGTTTTAGTATTTTTGATACCATAAAGCTATTTCAGAACAGAAAAAACTACTGATAGACATGAGTCTCATTAGCTATCCATCGACACAAAAATCTTCTCAAAACTCATTAAGGTTAATTAGTTTGATGAGTTTTCTAGCATCATGTCAACGGTTAAATTGATAGGAGTTATCCCAGTTGGAATAATTCTAATCAAGACTACCGAAACAATAGGCACAAAGTAGATCAACTTTTGCTTAACAGTGAACGTTCACTTTTCTAATTAAAAATTGTAGAGAATTGTGAGCACTTTCCAACCAAGTGTTTGGCAAGTTAAGATCATCTTTCCTTAATTAATTATGAGAAGTTACGTAGAAAAAAGCACAGTTATTTTTTGAAAAAATCTCATTTGGGGTAATTCTGATCACTGCATGTAAAACACATGGAAAACTTCTAGTAGCAATTTTCTAGTCTACTCTAAATGAGAGAGTTGTTCAGCGGACTCTTTTCTACCATTTGATGTAAAATTTGACGAAAAAGAGAATATTTTTAACTAGTAGAAGACATAAAATTAACAGTGCTGTTTTTCAATGTATTTGTTTGCATTAAAATTATAAACATAATGAAATTAAAAGCTTAATTAGTAATGACATGAAGAAAAAGTTGTCTAATGGTACTGATTTCTTTTTTTGATGGTAAAACTTTGATACAGTTGAGATCTCACAGATCACCTTGTCGTTCTCTATGACTACTTTCGAGAATTTTTACTGTTTATTTTTGTTATTTTAGAAAATATTCTGAGCTGACTTCTAAGATTTATTTTCTATGCAGTAAAATCAGTCTTATTTCATATATCTTTATAAAAAACATTTGTATACGGGTTCTATTTCTGTATTTTTCCGGACTCTAAAGTTATTTTATCCTTTCAACCATATATCTTCCTCAATTGGACTAAATTGAGAAAGTATATATTTCAGCCTTGTTGTGTGATCACTAATCGTACTTTCCGACGTCATACCAATTTTGACAAAGAATCTTGAGATTATTTATTCAAAACTTAGTTTTTAATCAAAAGTTATACGTAATATTTTTATTGATGATAATTTTACAACATCTCGAAACTTTAATTATAGTGTCCATAAAGTCCAATGTGTAATTCTCCTTTTGGTATTATAACTTTCCATATTTCTAAATCATTTTCTTCAAGAGTTTTTCCACTTTCCACAATAGCATCAGATAGTAAATATTTGTTCGTATTGATCAAAAATCCTTCAGATGATCCAATAATTCTATCTAAATGGTATGTTTGAGGTTTTATATTCATTTGCTCAAAAAATCTTGTTACATGACAAACATGTTCAGCAGCAATCAATGGTTTATTCTCATGTGTCCATTTTTGAGGTTCTATACACGCACCTTTACGACATATCAGAGCAAGACAGTGAGTTGGATCAACAGTTTCATGAATAATAGTATAAACTTTTGGAAAATTTTTAATCACAGTTTCGAACGTGATAACATGTGTCACACGTCTTGATGCCAATAACCATGCCATGTCTTTTGGTCTACTTGTAACTAGTGATAATTTGATATTTTCATCATTAACGAAATATTTACAAAATTTATCACGATCAACAATTTGTCCTTCAACCAACATATTTCTACCCAAATGTCGAACTATTTTAATTCCCAACTGATTTTCGGCAAATCGATCTGTTTTATCGGTATATTTAGAGACGGTTATTCCAAGTATAATTTCATTAGATGTTTCATGAGGTATTTTATTTTGTTCAATTAATCCTTTAGGTGCCCATCGTCGCGCATTCAGTTCATTGAAAATGTCTTCAGTCGTTATACCAATTCCATTCAAATACATGAGAAGATGAACAAATAAATCACTACATTCTGATACTTGCGTATCCTGGTGACCTGTCACTACCTCCCAAAACTCTTCCATTACTTTAGCAAGAGCCAATTGTGGATTTCTTTGCATTCTCCCTGTATAGGTATCTTTGTTTATTTGCGATTTAATATGATGAGCCAATGTGGCTAAATTTGCTTTAACACTTGTTTGTAAACTAAAACAACTATGATTACCTGAATCAGAGGAAAATAATAACGGCTACAATTTTATCTAATAAATATCAGAATATTCTATACCTGTATGACAAAATGGTTTATCTGAATCAACTGTTATCAACATTGCATCCGAATCACAATCTAAACTAATTTTAATTATATGTTGAACATCACCAGATGTTTCACCTTTCAATATGACTCTTCCCAATTTTCTCGAATATCGATATAATTTTCTTTTTTCGCATGTTTGTTCAATAGATTCACGATTCATATAACACAAACCTTTGACTGGTCCATTTAAATCTTGAATAATAGCTGACACTAATCCATTGTCAGTAAAATTGATCATACTAGTATAAATACTGCCAATTGTCAAGTTGTTTTTCCAAATGGCCGATCCAAGTTGAGGGATAACACGAGCAAATGACCATAAATATTCTAAATCATCCAATGTACTTATGCCACCAGCAATATATATTTTGAAAATATTGTGAGGAATTTGTAAAAGAAGGTCTCGTATTTGATTTCGAGGTATTCCTGACAAATGCCCTTCTGTTTGAACAAATGTAATACTGATAACATTGACACCGATTTGAATAAGCTCATTGATCCTTGTAATTATATTCATGTGGGTATTTGTCTTGCGACCATGAATTAGTACTTCATTTTGTTCATTAACACTTATTTCTACAATTAAACGATCTTTTGGTATTTTCATAATTAATGCATCATCAGCACTAGCTACAGCACATCGGCGAACACTTGATTTCAGTACATCTTCAATATCGGCTAATGATCGTAAACCACCTCCCGTATGAACATAATATTTAGGTGCTAATTCTTTGATTATCTGACGATTCTTTGTATTAGTTTCACCAAAAGCACCGTTTAAATCAACAATTAGTATGTCCGGAAAAATACTAATTTTTTCCATTGCTTGTCGATAATCTCCATCACTGTGTACTTCACATACTTGTGAACTTTTAACTAATACTGGTTGTCCATTATACATATCCATTGTCACAATAACACGTCTTAAATTTTTACCACGTATCTCTAACCATATTTCCTGTAAATTACGAGGAATTTTTAATTTGTTATTTGTTAATAACTGATCAATTTCTTGAGTATAAAAATAAGTATTATAATTTAAAAGTTCTGTTTCATGAAATTTATTTTTCATAAAATAATCGATAAATATCTTATTAAAATCTTTCCATTTTTCCATGATTTGTTCACGTGATGCTAATCCACCTGCTCGCCATATATCTTTATCAAATTTATTTTGATTATTATCCATTGCCGTTATTCTCATACAATCTTGATTTATTTCACTCCAAAATCGTTCACCATTTGTATCAAGCATAAAACAAACATCTTTAATTACCAAATTAACACGAGAAAAATATGACTGAATAACCATAAACATTTTTAATACGGACGATTTTGTACGTTTAATATTAATTACATGAGTTAATAAATCTTCAGTAATATTCTTATCACCAACCTTTAGTGAAAAAGATGTAGTACGATGTTTTACAGTTAATAGATTTACTTACAGGTGTAGCATAGTGTTTATTTGTCAATATTTTATTGAAAAATATTTCTTTACCAATTGCTTGTTCATATACATAATAATATAAATTTTTATTTAAACATTTTTTTGTATTTGGTGATACATGATTGGGATTTCTCCAATCAAATCTAACATAAGGACCAGATAAATATTCATGATTGTTATTTGGTGAAACAATTTGTTCATTTTCCAAAATATCATAAAACGAATGTTTATCAGTACCTTCACAGTATCGTTTAACAACAACTTCTGTTGGTGGTATTTCCCGAATAAAATCACTCACTATGATACCTTTGGAATTAATTGCACGATAAGAATGTTTCAAACCATTACGCCACATCATTTCCAAAAATAGTTGTGAACCACATGCACGAACTGAACCTGAAATATTTTAAACGGGCATACATACGATGCTCATGTAAAGACAATTTTTTTTCTAAACGATTAAACAGTTTCATTGTATAGAGTAAACGTTGCTAAACAAAATAAAACGTTTTTGACTTTTCCAACGCTTTCTTTTTTAAATTATTTATCTTTAAATAATTTTTAAGGAAAATTTTCGTTCAGCTTGTCTGCAAATATACCTCTTATAAGCTGAGTCATCTATCTCTATAAGTTAATAATATCATGTGCAAAATCTTACTTAAATTGCTGATTTCTCCAGTGGCTTGCATTGAATGCGAATAAATGGTGGATTTTAAAACGATGAATGCCAAATTTTTTGTGTATGGATTACAACTGATATCCTCGTAAACTTTTTTTGATTCACCTTCAGTAACAAGTTTGAGTATTGTTTGTGTTGCTGGTAATTCATAGTCTCCGATTTTAACAATATTTCTTTTTTGATCAATCTCCAATGGATTATTGTTCACATACCATCTTATATATACTTTACGCTTATCAACATCATCAAATTCCTTTGTATATTCTGGTAAGTTCGTTATTTTGTCAAAATCATACTCATTCACCATTCCATAAAGCTTATTTTCAACATCGCATTGTTGAATCAAATCATAATTTAATATTTGACTACCCATTTGACGGTATTGTCGGTAATACTCTGAACATTTTGTAACAACATTAAGTACTTCATCACAAACCTGTTCTAGTGTTCGTTGTGTGGTATCAATATATGGTATTCCAAAATGAGCACTCAAGTTACGAAAGCGTTGTTGAAAATAGCTTAAAGCTTTTCGTGTTTCCCATATGTCACTTGTGGGTCGTGATTGAATTCGTTTTAGAATTGTATCAACGTCACAATCTAACATAATCCAATAAATTTGTTCTTCATTGACTGTTTGATCAGGCAACGTGATTTTATTGAAATTTTTTTCATCAAAAGTATATTCTAATGTCAATTTATCGACAATACTTAGATCAATTCCATATTCTACACCTAGTTTATTACTGCGTTCGAGAGCAACAATAGTATTGTTATTATTAGCGGTTTTTGAGTTGATCAATTCGCAAATACTCGATTTACCACAGCCATCATTACCCAATAAACAAATTAGCTCACACTTTACCATTATTGCCTATATTCTGAAATATATTTCATTCAAAATAAGTATATTAGTCTAATATATTGTAATGTTTTCACAGCGGCACTATTAATAATCCCTAAATACCTAAATGTGCAAGGTATTTTATTTTCGAACTGCCTACAATGCACCTATTTCTATTTTTCGGTCTTAGTATGAAGGACAAGTACCTGAAATATATATATTTTTTGTGCGTATGAAACTGGAAGAGAAAAGTCGGCCTGTTTTTTTAATATTTACCGTAGAATGGCAAGATGACTCCAAAGTTTTACAAAATAAAGCATGAAAAAGGAACAACAAGCGAAATGACGATTCAGGACTTTTACGAGGTTTCTTGTCAATCTACTCATTATCATTTTCCAATATACAAAGTAACGTCTCAACTGAGCAAACAATTCTCAACTGAGCATAACAATTCTTCCTACATTCATTCCTACGGTGTCGTATAGAGATAACAATTCTTGTCTTTTCAATGAGAGAGAGTATACTTCTCTATCGACTATCCGAGGAATTATTCCCATATTACATGGTCAAATATCATCATGTATTAACTTATTATCAAGTAATCACATGTATGCAAAAAAAAGTAATAACAAAATCAGTTCTTATTCATTGCCGTCGACGTCATCATCGGTGCTTATGTCGGAATAACGAGTTTTGTGTAAAACGAGTTCCTTTTCGAACAAAATCATTTTTTTTGTAAATCCATCTTGTCACTGTTTCACACTTATATAACTATTGAATAATAGACCTTAGTGCACTATTTGCACGATTTAACGTATGTCTTAAAATTGTACCTCAGTTGAGAAATGAATATTTTTGCAGAAATATTCTTTTCTCAACTGAGATACTCGATAAAGTATTTTTCATCTCACCTTACGGCTAGTTTGGCTCGAAGCAAGCATTTCGAAGCAAAATTCTGAGTGCAAAAGTTGTTCAGAATTGAATTTTGGAGTCCCTGACGAGAGCTTTTTTAAAATTTTTTGTTTTTGAGTTTTAAATTAAAAAATACGAAATTTTAAAATTTTAAAAACCTAAAATTTAATTTAAAAGTCAGAAACAGAAAATTTTAAAGAAAGCTCTCGTCAGGGACTCCAAAATTCGATTCTAAACAACTTTTGCACTCAGAGTTTTGCTCCAAAATGCTTGGTTCGGGCGAAACTAGCCGTAAGGTTAGGTAAAAAAATCTTCGGTGAGTCAAAAAGCAGCGATATTTTCAAGTTTTGAATTTTTTCTTCA
The DNA here is from genome assembly GCA_905250885.1 of Didymodactylos carnosus. Lineage (NCBI taxonomy): Eukaryota > Metazoa > Rotifera > Eurotatoria > Philodinida > Philodinidae > Didymodactylos > Didymodactylos carnosus. Next base: position 13,589 of record CAJNOQ010001506.1, on the reverse strand, counting down.
AGCCTTCCCGGTTTGTAGAGGACACTTCGAAGTGTATGTTCGGAAGTTTTTTCGGCTTAATGAAATTATTTGGCTGAGAAAAATTAATTACTTAAACAATATTGTTAAATTTTCGACTTACCAGACTTACCGAGCGACCAAAAACGAATTCTAAAATGTTTAAGGTAGTCCATATTGTAGCCCATGAAATTCTCTGTCAGATGAGGCATTGCTTTTCGTTGCGTTGCTATTTTACAAATAAGACTTTATGCTAGTAGAGTAGGCTAAATTAACGTTAATTAGTACTAATTAGTCAATACCAGGAAGGAAAGAACAAAAATTCTTGCATATTTTCTCCTAATAAATATTCTCCACACATTTCTCTGGATAAATATAGAAGGACAAGAGTTTAAACCTCGATTCATTCCTACCTACTCATACTGACTTTTAATGTCAGTATGTCAAAGTAGATAAAAGTAGAAATCTATGCATAAATACCAGAAAAATATTTTAATATTACGTTCAGCAGTTTTCCCGAGAAAATTCAACTCGCTTCGCCATCGCTGTATCTGGATATTTACGAATGGCACCATCGGCTGCAGAGTCAGGAGACTTCAGCTTCTGTTAATTTTGGCTCCAGCAGACATAATAATCGACGCGCACATTCCTCTAATCCCAAGAAGCTCTACCATGCATGAGTGACATCATCCTATTGTGGCAATGTTTAAAGAAATGTGCCTTTTTTTTATTGGTTTTCTAACATGTTTATAAACATTTGGAATATCCAAGACATTTGGAGAAATGTTTTTAAAAAACTCATCTAAATTCATATTAAAAAGAAATCTGTTTATCTGACATATTTTAGGTATGTATCTAAGTGTCTGTCATATTCTAAATCTCTTCACATACATTTTTACAATAAATATATTAAAATGAATTGTTTTTATTAATCCGTTTGAATGCATTTTTAGCCTGTTGAACCTAATGAAATCTATTCAAATCTCTTTATTACTAAATACATTTAAGCAACTTTTAGAATAAAAAACTTCTGAAATGATTTATTTTTTAAGAGATTTCGAATACGACAGCCATTTAAATGTATTTTCCACTGAAAATTTAATCAAATATCTTGATTGTAAAATATATTCACATAGGTTTTAATAATAAAATCACTCAAGTCAAGTGTAAGTAGAAAGCAAAATGTGTTTAAATGCATTTTTTACAAATGTGTTTACATGTCTTCAGAACGTCAAAGAAGTTTGAATTGGGTTTTAAACAAATACGTTTGAATACAATTTTCAAAATAGATGTATTTACACATATTTAAACTATTAGATTCATTTAATTACATTTTTTTTATGAATCTATTAAAATGAATTTTTTTAAAAATATGTTTAAATTTCTACAACATTTTAAAGATGATTAGACACATGCGGAAAGCACATTTAAAAAAGCAAATTTGTTTCAACAGCTTTAAACTAATATCCTTCGTTTCTTTTTTTCTTTCTGGAAACTTAGTGATCCTGTGCCTGTAGACCGAGCTACTCCGTCTGAAGAGAAGTCCTATGAAAGAAGAAATGAATTTAGAAAATAAAGTCCACGTTGAAAAATTGAAGAAACAGAGCACGCGACACTTCAAGTGTCCGCACAAATTTCGCTTTCATAATCTACAGCGGATGTCGATCTTATTAGAATAATACTTTTTTTTGCTCGAGCATCACAAATATACATTAGCGACAGCTCGCATGTACCAGTCTCTTCCTTCTTCGGTGTGATGTAAAAAGAACGAAATTTATTGACGTAGTCATCAAGAAAAGCTCAAAAGTTTTCAATCCTTGCTACAAAATACGTTTAAAATTATGTCAGTTCGAAGCACCATCTATGAATAAATGTTATAACTGATAGAAAGGGTGTTGATTGGAATACTCCATGATTTATAGTTCAGAAATATATCTGTCGCATCGGTTATTAAGTTATCAGGCCAAATCATTGTAATCAACCTAAAAGTCGCAAAACTGGGTCAGTGCCGGAGCCCGGTTCCTGACTTTTGGTCCCAATGTAGTACATCTTGATCTGCCAAGTCGAAGAAAAAAATTTATTATAACAATTCGGTTTTCTCCTTGTTTTATAATTAATAACTGAAACGAAAATGTCTTGGATATTGAAACAAGCCGAAGATATTTTAAATAAAGTTGATCAACAAGCTAATGTTGCATTTCATTTACCACCACAACAACAGAGTTCTATTCCCTCTTCTGAGAATATATCATCTAAAAACACTAGCACACAAGCGCAACAAGAAAAGTTCACTTCTCTATCATCCTCTTCGAAAACGTCTTCACACAATCTATCCACATCTCGTCAATCCTCGAAAGAACAAGTTCGTCATCCTACGAGAAAATCGCCCAGTAGTATAGATGGCGATGCAGAAGTGGATTTAATGCAATTTTTAAATAGTGCGGAACCCATTAATAAAGACAGCAACAAACAATCGAAAAGTAATCATACAAAGCAAACAAATTCATTTTCCAGTACATCATTAAAACACCTTCAAGAAGAAGATAACTTTCTAACAGTCTCCAAGTCCGTCAATTCAACGCCACGATCGCTTACGCCAGCAATAATGACGATGTCAGAGAATAACAGTGAAGATGTAAGAAATCAAACAGAAACAAATATAGTACGTAGAATATTAGCTAGAAACGCTGACTATTCTCTTTCCTCTTCTGATTATGATATCTAAGGAGTATCTTTGCGAATAAAAAGTGCTGCAAAACTTGACGTAATGGGAATTCTTATTCAAACCTGTTTATTTATTTTTTCTAGAACAGATCATCATCATTTTCTGCTTTAAAATCAACAGCTGTGAGTAATTATTCTCTGTTACATCAAGAACGACAACCAGATACATCTTCAATTCCAGATGAAATGACACAGGAAAAGTTAATTTCAGCGCACGATGTCTCCTTGGAGTTATCTGTCTCTCAACAACAAGATGCGTCTTCTAATGATAATCATCTCAAAGATGAATTAATACAATCATTAAATGATGAAATGTTCTCGTTGAAAGCCACCAAGCAATCATATGAAAGTGAACTTCAAAATTCCAAACGTCTTCAACTCCAATATCAACAACAAATATCAGAATGTGATGCCCTCCTACGAGATCTAAGAACAAAAGAATCCGATTATTTAGAAGCACTATCGACAAAAGATTCACAAATTGCTTTATTAAGAATACGTCTGCAAGAATCCGATGATTTATGTAAACAAAAACAACAATTAATTGATCAATTGCAACAAGAGTGTCAAAGGATTCTAAAAAATCATACGGACTCTTCAGGCAAGAAATGAAAAAGAGTTATTTTCTTTTTCTTCTATAAAATATTCTGTTATTTTTCACTTTTTCTCTGTCATTTAGGTGTTCAAACTCAAGCGTTTGATTCCTTGCAATTAAAAATATCTCAACTTGAATTTGAATTATCCACACGTCAATTTGATATGGATAAACTACAAAATGATTATTATGATGTTCAAAAACAAGCTCAAGATGATAAACAACAACTGCTTGATTTACTAAAAGTAAATGAGAAGAAAATGGCAAATGAAAAACAGCATGTTCAAGATATCCAACAACAAAATAAACAATTAAAAGTGTTGATTCAACAATTAGAACTAGATATGCAAGACTATAAACAGAAAGCACAGCGGATTTTGCAAACAAAAGATACACTAATTGCAAAACTCAAAGAGTTTTCTCAACAAAAACAACAACATCGTGCTGGAATACATGATGGTAAGCTACTAACAAAAGTGAATGTAAATGTATTCTTTCCTTTTTTACGTGTAAATTTCGATTTTCTGTTCTGTCCTTTCACAGTCTCTCTCACTCTTATTTTAACATCAAATTCATCAAAATTTTTTGCTTTCTGTTAGCAGAGTCGATACTACATTCCGATCAACAACAATCGTCCGATGATAGTAATATTGATTTATCTGATAATGGTAATTTATCACCAATCGGCTCATCGTCTTCACAAATAAATTGGTCTCAAATTAATTACGACGAACTTAAAATTGAAAATGACCTTTACAAATCGGAATTAAAACAACGCGAATTACTTATATATAATTTAAAACATGATTTGAGTGAATATGAACTTCAACAACAACATTACAATGAACAAACACATGCTGAACTTCAACAACTTCAAGATCAATTACAAGATGAAAAACATCGTTATTCACTTTTAGAACAAGATTGTAAAAAATTAAAAACAGATTATCATCTACTACAAGATGATTTACATAAACAAAAACATCAAATGTATACTCAATTGACCGAACGTGAACGAGATTTGGAAAAAGTACGATTACAATTAACATCAAAAACGATAAATCATTTAAACGATAATGAGTTGGAAAAACGATTGCAAACACTTACAGAAAATTTGATACAAAAACAAACGATTATAGGTACGACATACATGAGAGACTATCTGAAAGAGTAAATATCAACATTATCTTTCTGTTTGTGATTCTATACACTTTATTAATTGAATTTTTATTCTAGAAACTCTTCAGACTGATAAACAATCATTAAATTTACAATTAGAACGGTTAGAATCTCGATTAAATGATTATGATCAAATATCAACAGCTTCGTCTCAAAAACGAAATGTTACCACAATTCAGATGAGTAGTGATCAACGTGAAGGTGATGAACATTCAAATGTTGAAAATATTCGCTATCGTATGCCTTTATTACGAGAATCACCAAATGATGTTGATTTGGCTAAAAAAGTAAAGAGAGCTGTTAGTGAATTGGATAAATTGGGTATTCGATTGGGAGTATTTCTCAGACGATATCCAATCGTGAGATTGGGTGTTCTATTTTATGCTATTCTATTACATGCATGGGTATTATTGGTACTGTCTACATATACACCAGAAACACATGACACAAGTTATCAACCACCATTTGTGCCCAAACAACCGTGAATTTTTATTTTTATTATTTTTCTATTTATCGTTTTTTTTGTAAAAATGGCAGAAATTATTTTTTCATTGGTCAATAATACATCTACTCTACTTCGTACGTACTCGTTCTCGACTTATTTCTTTAGAGTCGACCGCATGGCGAACGTAATTTCTATCAATCGAGTTCAATGTCTGCATCTGAAATATATTATATGCATCCCATTTGGCCGTATTGTGTCAACTCTTTGTTGAATCAATATGTAATTTTAAAAAAAAAGTCGGTTTAGATAGATAAAAGATGATATTATTTTATTGCATCTGATTTTCTAATCTATCTCATCGTTTCTTATTTATATATACATGTGCATTTTCTTTTTTCTATTTTATTTATGCTGGTAATCAGATGTTTTTGAATTTGAGATGCAAAAGTTTTTCCGTTTCTTCTTTTGTCTGTTGTTTTTTTGTAGTTGAACAAGAAGCACAGAAATAAATAAATTATTAAGATTTTTATGTTAACAGTGATACTCTTAAACTAATTATCTGTAAATAAAAATTTCTTTTTAGTTTTTCTTACGTGCTGGTGATTTAAATAAAATATTAAATATCAATTCGAATTACATTGATGCTTAAATGTAGTTCCATGTTTTATCAAATTAATTGAATCTGTTCAGAAGTTTAAACTTTATCATAACTGTTTAATAACAAATGAAGTGAAAGTATAATATTTCTCATAGGTTTTTATTAGGGACGTTTTCAATAATAATTCTTCTCTACGTTGATCAGATGCTTGGGCGATGTGTCTCAACTTTCATTAAAAGAAAAATATTAACTTCACATTCTAATCAAACATACTGACTAAATAACAGTTGTTTATAAATGGAATAGAATAACGATAATTTGATACGTGCTATGAAAAAAGAGTGAAAAGATGATTTATTTTATAGGTACATGAGAGGTGGGATAAAGATAAATATAATATTATCTCACTATATGTTGATAATGTGACGTCATGGCGGATGAGATAGCCAATAACTTTTTTTTCTGAAAAAGAATTGTACGTTTTCGTACTCACAAAAATGTTCATCCCGGACATATTGTTAATCCCTCATTCATGAAATTTACCTCAGAGACTCTTTTGTTCATGTCGTGTTCTCTATTGTTGTCTTGATCATTTATTGTCGTTATTAGTAGTTCGCTACTTGCCTAATGATCATTTTTTTCATTAGTTCTAACAGAGATGGGTGAGTACGAGTAGTACCCATATTTGACATTTTTTTAATGATTACTCAAAAAGTACTCGGGTAAGTGATTTTTAAGTGACTTTTTTCCTAGCGTAACTGTCACGCAAATGCGTTGTATAAAATCGGTGTGGTCAAACATGGTGTAACATTAGTCCACACAGAGTAAGCGTTTTACGAGAAAGGAGAGAGTAATTCACTGATCTAGTTTATACTGACTTAAAACGGCGCTAAATGCACTAATTAAGTGCGTCTCATTAATTAACTATGGCGCGAAACAACAAGGAGTACTAGTTCATTTAACTTTTGTTTATATATAGATAAACTATCTTTTGCAAAAAGTGTAGTATATTTCAACTTCTAAAGTGCTTCACTTTCTGACTTTTTGAGGTAATATTGTTCTTTATCAGTTAGGGCGAGATTCTCTTCGTTAATTTAGATTTATACACAAAAACGTATCCAATACTAATTTATACATGTGTAGTGACATTGAGTTAAGAGAACATTCTTTTTTCTGTATTATATATATTACATACCATTACGGCTTTTTAAAGACCCAGATTGATATTGAATGGTAGTCTCATGAGTATGGCTTTTTTAAAGAAAGATATCTGCAGGATTGCCAGCTGCACCCTCACGCGAGCGACAGTTTGTCATCTTCGGTTTTGTGCCTTCTGAAAATGTTTTCCTCAGTGTCATTCATTTGGAAATTTCTCAACTTCCACCTTATTAATGTGCATCCAGGAGGACATTTAGCAAAAATCGAAGTGCTCTTTTTTCTCATCTAAGTACGGGAAACATTACTTTATTCTGAGTAAAAAGATTTGTTTACTTTGTAAATGAAACTTCGAAGTCATAGAATAAAGCAGTCTTTTGTCTGCCTCAGATGATCGAAAGACATAGCATTGTTACTGTATATGCTTCGATCGTCTGTTAGCTCAGCTGGTTATGTATTTGCTTCAAAATTCTAGGTACCTATACGTTCGAATCACACTAAAGCTATGTAAGTACAAGTTGTTTTCTTTATTTCGTCGCTCTACTGGGCTGTATAGTCGTTTGTATGTATATCTGTGCGTTCAGACATGTACCAGAATTTAATCCGATGCTGAGTTTTTTTTTTCATTTTAACTGATTTTCAACGAAAACAAACGCATTTCAACGGTCAAAATGCATTCTGATGAACGGCTAAGAAATTAACGCACATCAACACGTTTTTTGCCAGAAAACGTTTGCCTGGAAAGTGATTGTATACTGCTTACGCACAGACATTTCGCTTGCATGACCCTAGAATATACCTTTACGGAAAAAACCAATAAGACATACGATACTGTCATTGTTTCGTACACTCTGGCCTTCTAAAAAAAAAGAACCTTTATCAATTTCCAAAACTAATCATTTACTGTACACTGTACACTTCAATCTCGTTAACTTCACAACTACCACTTCCAGTAAATGTGTTCTCCCTGTGACCTAGTGTATCAATGTAGCAAACAGGAAACCCAATGAAACTCCTGTTCAACATGCCGTCTACTTCGATCACCGCAATATCAAAAAGATCATCAAGACGAAGATCAAGAAGATCAAGACCACCAAGAAGATCAAGAAGACCACGACGACGATAATCATAATCATCACGATCACCATAATGATAACCAAATATTGGTCCATACTGTTTATGATGACATACAGCGTAGTTGCTTTCTGCCGGTTTAATACTAAACTTTGTTATTGGAAGATGGTTTGGGTTTGTAAGAGTGAAAATAAATGCTGATGGGTCTGCTGCATTTTGGTCATTTGAATTCCATGGGACAGCTGTGTAGCCACCAAAGAGATAGCCGCCGTTTTTGGATTGGATAACTACCATCGTTGGGCCTTTGCCGTCGCAGTGACGATGGAAGTCGCTGACGGCAAAGCCATCTCTTGTAGATTTGTAAATCAACTCCCATTGTTGATTTTGGTTTCCATAAAATTCATTCAGTTTGGATTGATGTTGTTTTTCATCTAGTAGTGTTCCACCTATAAATAACTGATTTTGATGGCTGTTTGTTTTCGCGTTCAGCGTTATGTGTAAAATGTGATCAAAATCGATTGTCCGAGCTTTAACGGTCACCGTAGTCGAAGTGGCCTTATGTTCACAATCACGTTTCACTTGCTCAAGTGTCTTACTCAATATTTCAATGTCCTGTTCGAAAAAGTGACTAGATTCTTTTCTTTGACGAAGTTCAGCCGAGAATTGATCATATTTCTCTTTTACTTTAAGTCTCTTCTCATCAAGCAGATCTTGCACCTGTCGTCGAGCTTGATCAGCAATCATTTCTATCTTCTCAATAGTTTTTCTTTCCCATTTTGAGATATAATCAAATGCTTGGGGATCAGTTGGAGTTTCGGAATATATTTGTTGATAAAGTAAATCTCGATCACTTAATAAACGTTGGAAATCACCTTCTAGTTCTTGTCGATGTTCATTCATATGCCCTTGGCAGAAGTTCCGCTGGCAGCCTTTACATGGCAGAATTCCTGACATTTTACACTGCTTTTTCGATTGACATTTACTACTGGACGATAAAGAAGAAGAGGCCATTTTGTCAGTGGTGAAGTACTAAAATGAAAATTTCAAAACAATATCTGTCTTAAAGGAAGAATGTTATTGTGTTCTAAACTATTTATTAAAATGAATCTATCAGCTGAGACAACTTTAAAAAGATCTAATTACTACCAGAATTTTATGTTAATGATACTTAAGTGGAAAAATCGTCACTTTTACTGATGTTAGTAATCGAGGGCTGGACGAATTTCTAAAGTTCAGAAATGTTCATTTCTCATATTATTTCTACTCTTCTAATAGAGGTAAACTACTACCAGCATGTTGCTCTGTCACATTTGGTAATACAGTAGTCGTTAAGCAACAGCGTCTATCAGTACAATACTAGAATAGTATGGAGTAATATCTACTTTCATCCTGATCATCTCTTTTTCTTCATTCATATACTTATTATATCAGCGTCAAAAAACGATTCAGCGGTTTAGCGAATGGTTAACATGACGAAGTACACATCAAGTTCGAACCCTTGTCGGACCACTCTCAGTTTTCTCTTTCTTTTTCAGAAGTTTTACATGTCTAAAGATGGTCTACTGTTCTAGTATTCTATGGTGACTATATTCTACCATTAAAGTTAGTAAAATGTATGGATTTCACTTTAATTTTAGAAATTGCACGAATTTGGAATGTTTACTATCCCACTACTTCATCACTTAAAGACTTCCCTATCGCACACGTAACTCAGCATAAGACATTTTTCTATTCTATATGTTACTTAGACACCACACAAACTGATAATTTCCATATAATAGAAATTCACCTGCTATGTAGTAATCGGCCAAAATAAAAATATTTGTTTTTGTCACGATTTAAAATTTGTTCGTTGGTTTTAAGTGTTAAAGAAAAGAGAACTGGAGTGAAGCACGCATAATGCATCACCTTGAAGAAAATTCTAACAAGAGAGAATAAAAAAAGGACAAAGTTTTTTTCCGTCTTAGTGCACTGCTTTAAGTATACTGTATGCGATCTAGCTTTATTATCTATAATATCCTGGACATTAGGCTATAGTTTGGTATGTGTGACGTTAAAAACAAAATATTGCGTATAGTTCGACCTTTTCTCTGTCCTGATTAGAAAATATTTCCGGGTCGGGACAGATGAACCTGGGAAATATTTCGGACTAGGCGTAGTTCAACCAAAACTTACTGTTCCTATCTCGGTCAAGGCAACTAAGACGATTCTTCAGAAATGGAGTGGTTCCAAGTCGACGTTCGCGTCTCATTCCTGACACGATCGCTATGAATTCGCGTCTGCCGCGGCGTGATCGCTATAAAATCACGAAGTCGCCACGCGATTGCTATGATCTCTTACAGCGGTCTTGATAGATATTTCGTGATCTTGATCGAATCTTATTTTCAAAAAGAACTTGTTTTAAGAGTCGCTGTGCGACATGTAATCGCGTCGCAATTGCTGTACATTCGTGATCCGGCCGGACACTAAATTCTGCATCGATTCGATTCTTAAGAGTTCATTACAGTTTTTTCTTATCACGATGGCTACCGTATCGCTATTTCGCGACGCGACTCACGCCATATAACGGATTTTATTGGTGGATATAACTGGTAATAATTGGTAACGCAACCAACAGAGTAAAACAGCTAATAAACTAAAAATGACTCAATTACAGTAGAATAGGATGAAACGTTTATGTTAAATCAAATAAAAAAACAGATAAACACCGAGGCGCTCACTTTCACAAAATGTGTGAGATCTAGAGACTTCTATTATGTACAACTTCGTTAAATATGTTAACTTCGCAAGGTCTCAGAATAAAAATGCACTAAAGTGAGAAATGCATCAAAGGCTGATGTCATCACAATCGTGAGTATCCTCGATGTAAGATCGCTTTGTCATTGGTGACTTTCAGGATATAGCGAGCATCAGTTCAGTCCTGTTTGACGCAGAGAGGATTGGGGCTAAGCTATTCTGTCTCATTCACAGATTGACTCTAGCAACGAACTGATATTAGCGTCCAGTATTTGCCGATACACATTCTCTGAAAGTCCAAGCGTGAATGTTTTCTTCACATACGGCAAACGTTACCCTTATTGGTAAGACTCACGTTGGAACCATAAGGCATCAGCTTCTCTCATCTTTATTTTGAAACCATATTTTGAATAAGGAATATTAAACTTCATCCGAGATGAAAATTTCTTCCACTAAAGTTATCACAGCTCACTATTTACTGTTTAGAAATTGAGTAAAGAAGATAGTTCAACATGGCGACAGGAATACGCGGAAGGATTTAAACCAGAGACTATACCTTCACAATTGCTTTGTATTCACTTTGAATTCGTATAATTTCTTCAGTAAAAATGCCTTTTAACACGTTTAGATAGAAATTGTGGGGTACTGAAGGCATCTTAGGATCGATGTAAACTTCAAAAAGTGATCGCATCATGTTCTCGAAGAAAAGTCCGAGTAAAACATGATGCAACATGCGGGGAATTGGAAAACAAAAACATTTTACCGGTCGCTTTTTGAATTGAGCTACCTCCGTCAAATATTATCCGTTTACGATCTAGTCCATATCACGCGATAGAGCTGAATATCCTCTTCAGATTCATCTGAAATAACCCATGCACTAGTAGAAATTCAATGTTCATTCTAAACTAATTATTAAATCTGTCATAAGTTTTTTCTCCGCACGGTATTGACGGTAACGATATTGAATGTGCTTTTTATCCGCGATCAGGCTCTTAACCGAGTTCAGTTTGGGGGATTTTTCTTGCAAATGATTTAAAGTTTATCTGTTGATACTGGGGAAAGCTTTTCATTGTTGTCCATAAACATCTGAAGAATTAGGTTTCTAAAGGTACCTGTTTCTGGCAGTCATCTCAACGAGAATTACAAAGTCACCCCATAGTTGTACACATGATTACAGAATCACCCCATAAAAATCTACCTATCTACACTAATCATAATGAAGATAATTAGCCTTTACGAAAACTGGAATATACCGTTTATTTTAGCGATGATTACAGAATCACCCCAACGGGAGCTATGCGTTTTACATATTCACCTCAGCTGTACAAATATTCTTTGATATGATCTCACTGCGGCACAACATAAAAATAGAATTTTCCAACTTGGAAATTCCATTAAAACAATATGGACTTTGCGAAATGCAGTTCTTTTCGATAAAGCCCCGAGACACATTAAGACGGTGACTAGATATCTTCAATATTGTACGTCTCTCTGAATGGGAGAGGCATATCTGTGACCACATTCCCAAGTTTTGTTTTAACGACATTTTGAGTTTAACTAATTCAGAAGGCGGTAAATGCCTCCCGTTTGTCAAGACAAACCAATAGGAACATATGATATTCGATGTGTGATATTTCGTATTGTTTGAGAGATTTGGAGTTTTCCAAGTAGGTTTTGCAAAAAAACAGAACTCTGAGACACCTTCAAGAGCCTTTTAGAAATCCCATTACCCATGTGAGGCACCGCATCTCAATGCGCATCGATTTCTGAGCAAAATAAGACCTTTCCGAGCTTCCCAGCGTCTTTCTAGGCCGAGTTATTGGCAAATCTCTTAAAGGATTTCGAGTCAGCCGGATCTCTAAAAGTAAAATGGCCGTATCTCAGCCTAGAGATGCCCTAGAAGGCTCGAGGGCGTCTCATTTTGCTCAGAATTTGACGCTCTATCGATACGATGTGCTTGGAACGAAACAGATTTCTAAAAGGCTCTTGAAGGTGTCTCAGAGTTCTGGTTTTTTGCAAAACCTACTTGGAAAACTCCAAATCTCTTAAACACATTTCTAACGTATTCAGCATTGCTTTTTACCTAGAAAATCATAATAGCAGTTCTCTAGGTGGAAATATCACTGAGTTATGGGCTCATCATCTGAAGGATTTTTCGAAAAACTCGATCAGCGTTTGATCAGCTACCGGAGTTTAAGTCTTGAAGAAAAGTCATCGAATGACAAGTGCCTAGATGTGCTTCGTGATGCTGAATCCGAAAATCGCATCGGTGAGATCGAAAACTGAAAAGATCAAGAGATAATCGGGATTTTTCTAAAAAATCGGTTTTTCGAGGTTTTTGACACCTTCACAGTATTTTGAGGTTTTCTGCATAAAAACTCGGTCAAATCGAAAAAATAAGGTCAGATTGGTGATCAGTGGCGTCTGATAAATCAGAATATGTGTTTGAGAATTCAAAAGCTTTTCCACTTGATTTTTGAATTAGCGGCGCCTTATATACTACTGTAGTCACCTTTTTACAGCAAACAGAAAAGAAACGCTTTTAAACGGGTTTTTAAAAAATACCGTTTATTAGCACTTATTTCTATATGAGATAAAAACGCTTTTAAACGCGTTTTTCCAAAAACAAGGAAAAAAGACTTCAGCAAAACAAAAAAGTAGAATATCTGCAGACTTGCGTGATGTCGTGCGCTACTTTCATAATTTGATAATTCTTCGTTATTGTCGATTGAACTCAGGTTTGATCATCAAATTTTTTCGGTAAACGTATCTTAAATCGAACTGAATCTTTGTTATACTTATTTTGAGATCTTTGTGATAGTGAAAATAACTGTCCTCAGGTTTTTTCCCTAATAGATGCGACCATCTCAATTGATATAATTCTCAGTATTTAAATGTCTTTCTATTTTTAGTTCCATTTTAGTTCTAATTTATAATTTTATTTTTTCTCATCTCTCTGAACACTCTTTTTTTGTAAATAAACAGTTCGGTTTTCGCCCTAAACATTCTACTCTGGATGCTTTGTTGTTTTTATCTTCAACCGTTTTTAACTTTTGGAATGCAGGTGTGAAGTGTGTTGGTGTGTC
>CAJNOQ010001505.1:0-30861 GCA_905250885.1 Didymodactylos carnosus | reverse complement strand
ATACCGCCTATCTCGGTAACGGAAAAGACCTGAGAAGAGATATTTTCGAATTAGTCATGTCCTTATGCTAATAAGTAACTTGCAAAAAAGATTTTTCTTCAATTCGTCTGCAAAAAATCTCCAGCCAAATCTATTTCGACTTCATATGACATAGATACAAAAAAAAGTTCTACTGGAACAGTTGTGAAATCACCGTTGTATTTTTCTGACTTTTAGGATATATATATATTTGCTATGCTTTTCGTTTCTTCAAGCAAATGCATAACTCATAATAGTCGCGGCTTATCGTCCACATCACTGTTCTAGACTATCGCGTAAGCACTAAATCGCGAGTACTCTAGCAACAGTGACATTGAAACCGCACAATTGTCAAAAAGCCAGTGTAATAAGCATGGTCTGATAACCAAAAGTCAGGCGTAATGAGACATTTAGCACAATTCGTTCTTAACGTAGTGAATTGTTTTCTCACTGTTAAACATGATTTTTGATATTTTCTGGCAGAAAAGATATGCTGTTTGTTGCAAAACATACGCAAAAAACATATTTCTTATTTCGAAAAAGGATAAGTAACTGCAGTTTTTCTCACAAGTAGTACAGAAAATCTTCTTGAAATGAAACCTCAAGGAATTTTGCAGAAAAATAAATTGTTCAGTATAACAGGTTTCCTATATTTTCTCAGCTTTCAATCGCGCTTTGCGCAACTTTGCACAAATCTTCTTGTCTACTGTATGAGGATTGGGGAGATTTTGCATAGCTAAAAGTTTTTCGAAGTAACTTTTAAAAAATTCCCCTACTGAACGAAATTGCTAATGGTGAGTATTGTGGATAATGCGCTTAATGACGTATGTATCGAGATATCACGCTGAGACTGACGAAAGATGAGATTGAAATACCTTACAACTCTATACTAATCCATTCAGTGTTCGTTCATAGTTTTAAACCATATTTGACTGAGCTTGGTGCACAGTTAACGGGACAGCCTGTTGCAGAATTTTCTATCCTATCAAGCTTCTCTTCTATGAAAATATTATTGGTAACAATGAACGAATAGTGAATTCTCTGTAAGAAACAATATACACTTTTTAGCTTACTTAGACACATGGATGTTAAATCATAATTATTAAAATTTCATCACCTTGTAATGATATTCTCACCAAAACAAATAGCAAATGTTTCAATACACCACATTCTAAAACCATTTGTCTTGAAGAGCTAAAAAAGACTTGTCCTACTTTCTGAAGTTGTTAAAATTAAGATGATGTAGAGAAAAATGCAAAAAGATTTCCCGCTTGTAGATCAACTCCTTGTGATCACAATCGTGGCACGAGTATGGTCATTTTTGCCTGTTGTAATCTTCATAAAAATAAAATAAGCATTCTGGAAAGAAGCTTGAGGCACAATATGATGCTGAGAAAATCACGCTTCCACAAAAAGTTGTTCATTAGTCGAAAAGCGAGCTGAAATTGAGGCAAGCGTTAAATCATCAGTTACTGATAGGGTCAATATGTTAGGCAAGATTCCAAAAAGAACGTGTATTAATGAAACATCTGTGCTATGCGATAGTTTTATTGTTAACAGTGCTTTGTAGTTGTAGACGAATGGAAGTAGAAATACAAACAATGAAGTAAAATATATTGAATAAAAGCCGTAAAGCAAAGAATTTAGACGACAATGTTAAGAATAATCGAGTTGATCTGTGAAGGACTAGATGACAAAGATCTGCTATGAATCATTGCATTAAATTTTCCGATCATCGATGTTGTTATATTTCATTTTTCTTCCATTTTTCTCTTTTTTTAATTGTTGTGGAACACTATCAGGCCAATTTTTATTACCAACATTTTTATGTATAAGTAATACAATTTGTTCGTTGGATAGTGATTGTAACCGTGGATCCGTTCGCATTATTTTATACATTTCATACAAAGAATTACGCATATCTTTATCATTCACCGGTTGTGTTTGAATCACAGTAAACGTGTGTGTGACAAGAATTAGAATAATGGCCAATGACATAACGTTTTTTGTTGTTGAAAATGAATTCAAGAATGTACGCGACATATTCTAAATTTAGAAAAAAAGAAAAGATCAGTTTATCTCAATTGTTTTTCATCAATCTGCTAAAACAACTTGCGCATGAAAGAGAAAGATCATTAACGTCTGTTATTGATTTGAGTTTGAGTTAAGAAGAGTGTCATAAACTAGGGCACACTATTAACAAAGCAACAATTTAGCGTCAATTTACTGCGAGAAAATAATCTTTATAGTTTCATACCTATTCCTAGAATACTTACAGATTTTAAAACTGTTAAAGAATTCTCGTTCTGATAGCTATCACTTCTACAGAATACCTTTCATAAAATTGTTTGAAATATTAAAAAAATATCACATAAACAAGACTCTTGAACACTTCTCTGGAAAGAAAGCCATACTTGAATGCTTCTTAACAAATAGATTTGTAACACCAAATGAAAGAATTAAAGAGTGCTTTTTGCATACAAACAAATGTTTACAGAGTACTTGGAAATAACAGAATTAGAGTATAAAAAACTGAATATATATCTTGAACCGGAAATAATCTGACTCAAATATCCATCGTGATTAAACTGCTTATTTTTTTATTCTTTCTCTTCTTTTGCGCATTTTTTTCCCTTCGGATTTTTTTTGTATACAATGAAAGAAAGATTCTAATCATTTTGTAACAAAAAGAAATCAGATAACCTATAAAGATCAATCGATATCTTTTTTTTCCTTATGAACTTCCTCTTCACAGCCCATGTATCGCCTATTCATGGAGAGTTATAAATAGAAGTTGTAAAATTGCCAACGAGGAATAAACAGGCTAGAATCTGCTAAATCTATTATAATCAGATTAGGATAAGAGGGCTAAGCACAATAATATACTTACTTTTTTTCCACAAAGATAGTTTTCTCTTTGTAACGTGCAGGTATTTCTTTTTCTATAAAAAAAAAAAAAATAAAGAAATAACCTGTCAACAAATCTATAGATAGAAAATTGAACACTGCACGACAATACTGCTGTCAAAATCTATCCTCTTCACTCATCTTTCTTTTTGGAACGTATATGTCGAGTAAAATAAGCGTTATCTATATTATTAGACATGAATATTTTTTATTTACATCGAACAGATTTTCTTTATCTTCCTTTTTTCTTTATGAAATAATTTTTTTATTTGTAATCAAATTATCCAACAATAATAATAACAGAGAAAAACGGCTATTTTCCGACATATTTATAAAAATAATAGAATATGGACTCTGTATCGAGAGAGAGAACCGTTTCCGATCTTCTAATGTTTGGGTGACGTGAAAATGTTTTGTTTTCATCCTAAAAATAAAATACTAGAGCACCTGACAACAAATAAACAGAAATAAGAAGTGTGTAAAATTTTTCATTTATGAGACAAAATCCATCATAGATACGTCTACATAATCTCTTTGTGTCTCTATATGTATTTTTGGCAAACAATTATGCTAAGACGTCAGTTCGTAGCAAAATCTGCAAAAACTTTGCGAAGAATCTGTCGATAGTCTGGCTCGTGTAAATTGACTACAAGACAAAACCAAGAGACGTAGAAGTTAGTTTTCTATTAGCTGAAGGAAGATTGTTACTTCTATAAAATGAACCTCTCACTCTTCCGAGTATCTTAGCTAAACAAGTTTTTCCTGGTTTTTTGCCGAAATCGAAATGGTACTTTTTTTGGAGCAATTTTGCGAAAATTAACAACATTTTTCCTACCGTTTTTTTCTCTTAGTTTGATAGAGGACACTGGATTACATAAGGCTCTGTGCAAATCACTTTATAGAAGTCTTTTTACCGGTAGAAATATAACGATAAAACCCACCGCAAAAGAAAGAAAAAAAAATGATGTAATTCCGTCACGACATGCAATTCCGTCATGGAGCCATTTCGCTTGTTTCTTTTCATTTTAAATGAAAATAAATAGATGATTCGAAAGCTCTTTGTATGCTCTACAATTTTTGTATTAGAATATGTCTCGTTTTAGAGCATTTTTCAAAGTTTATAGGGCACTAGAAAAAAAAAGGCTAAAAAATATAATTCCGTCACTACATCTACTTTGCTCATAAAAATCGTTCTACTTAACCGATTCATTCTAAATTTTTATCACAAACCAAGCATTCTACCGCACATCTCTGATAAAAGTGTCGTCACCTTTTGTTCAATATTTGAGGAGAAACAGAGCCCAAAAGTTGAAAAAATGTAATTCCATCACGTGCGTTTAGGCAGATCTACGATAAAATATGAAACAAAAAAGGCAGGTCTCTTCAAATAAATGAAGAACTAATTATTTTAATAGATTTTTTTTCAAAATAATGACAAATAACCATCTAACCGTCAATCTTCTATCACAGATTGCCATCTGTATTAAATACTTGTGTGTACCACGTCCAGTAGAAATTATTTAAATGCTAAACATATTAAAGTTTGTAATTAAAAATTGTTGAATTTATAACTGCACACAAGTAGTTGCGTATAAGTAATTGAGCGTTAAAGAAAGAAAGTGTGTTTCATATTGCAAAGCCCGTTTAAACATGACCATTGTTTAAACGTACAAATGTTTTAATTAATTATAAAGAATATAATTCTTTGTCGTGTATAAGACAAGTTTTATGAAATTCTCATTCATACACGTACTATTTTTTGCTCTGATTGTTAAAAGTATCAGTCAATTCTTTTTTTTTTAAATTATACCTTGTCTAGCTATTGATTTAGATCTTTTATACTTGTTATTTTTATTATGAAAATAGATTAGTAAACAGTAACAATCTAAAATTTATTTTTTTATTCCCTTATTCATCATCATAAAACTAAAAGCTGTGGACAATTTTCAAGCGTTAGTCAAGTGTGTAATATCATTTGTAGTTGAGATTCTGCTGATTATGAGAATCCAAATTTTTTCGACTCTACGAGCAATTTTTCTCTCTACATAAATATTCAGGAAACAATTACATTGAAACTTCAGTCTGTAATAATCTGCAACAGATCTGTGCAGATTCTGCTAGATTCTGGAACAAATTTTGCCTACATTCTGTATTTTCTCGAAAATTTAAACGCTCCAAAATTTGTGTTGATCTGTTATAGAAATTTGAAGACATGTTTCACTTGTGTATGAGCGATCTACTAACCTTCAGTCGTCACACTGTTAAGATCAGATGGAAAAGGATGGAAAAACCCTCTAAACTGAGCGGCCATGCCGAATCTCCCAAAAATGGTGCGTATCTTCCCGCAGAGATATGCCATATTTTCAAGAAAGAAACAGTTTATTTTGATACTCTTCATGCATATTTTTAAACTTGTTTTCCTAGAATTGAATCAGAGATCATCGCAGGGCAATTTTTTTCGCTCTGCCCTGCCAGAAAATGACTCATAAAAAATTTTTTGCCCTGTCCTGTCTGGTTGAGCAGGACGCCGTGTAGTGCAAAAGAAAGTTTTTCTTCTTAACCTAGTAGACTTTATCTTTAAGAAACTCATCACAAATACTGGATGCGTTTCTCGTACTTAACAGAATCTTTTTTTTATTAATTATCAATTTTAGAAAACCTGGCTGTCATTTTTATTTTCACATATACGAGAGATCTCAAAAAATTTTACTTAAAAAGAAGCTTGAAAATCTCAAAAACCAATCTCTCGCTGGGCAAATCAAGTAATTTTTTGTTGCCCTGTCCTGCAACAGGGCAGGGCAAAAAAGATATATCGCCCTGCCCGGCAGGACAGGGTAGGACGGCAGGACAACCGGGCAGCCCTGTCCTGCGATGGTTTCTGAAGATCATGAACTTCACCACTGATGTGAGACGTTACATATTCAAACTCCACTTCAACAAATAGTTAATATTTTGGAAGTGATGACACTTTTTAGCTCAAAGTAGAAATGAGGAAAAGTAGGAAGTGAGGGTGGCCAAGAGAAAGTGAGAGTAGAGCCATAACGTTGTAAATGAACTTGTCCGTATAACTAACTGCAAGTCATCATCTTATAAACTATCATTTGTATACTAATGTCTTTCTCTGGTAAAAATTAAAAAGAAAATTGTACGTGTACAAGAGCCCTACCCTCGCGTCAAGTTGTACCTCTACAGTGACGAATATACAGTTGAATGAACTCTTCTGCATTCAATTAACTCTTAGCAAAAATGATTACAGCTAGGATGTGCGAGTTTTACGTTCTAAATCCATTATTAGATTTCAATTTGAGTTAGGTACAGATTTATGTTCATCTCCCCCTGTGCAGTTGCATGTTCAAGGCTAAGGTTAAAGTGGAACAAACTTTTCAATGGAGATTTTTTATTCTCTAATGAATGCCACCAGATAGAATGTTTTTGCGTTTAATAAATATATGTCATTATACACCTGCTTACATGTAAAAGTGACTAAAAACTACGCAAAGATTTCAATTATATGTTCAGCAATCTTATATAAAAAACATCTCTATAGTTCTTTGTCTTGTGTTTGAATTTACTGTTGTGCAGTCATCATCACCGCATAGAGAAAGAAGGTGGTCCAGTTTCTCTATTATTTTTCGCTTCTTTCTTCCTTTTTCTTTCTTATCTTTCTCACTTAAATTACTTCTTTTTCTTCTATTGTTATATAGGTCTATATAGAATCAAACTAACAATCAGAATAAAACTTCACCATAATTCTCTGCGGTCCATCAAAAAACGTTTCTTGTGAACGGACGGGTAGGAATGTCTAAAGAATTCTCAGGCAAGAAAAAAAACATCTTCACATAATATAAAAAAGTAATAATAGACAACGAAATAATAACTGTAATATAGATGTTGTTTATTTTCTATTATTAAAAATTATTTTATTGACAAGTTAAAATGTAATTTATCAGTGATAAAATAATTAAAATTTAATTTGAAATAATATTATTTGATTATTCATTATAGTTTATTGTACATTATTATCTTCAAAAAGTATGGGATTTCAAACATGTCATTGTGCTAAGTATTTTCTAATAGCTATTACCATCTTCTTCTGGGTATGTACTTGGTTTTTTCATAAATAAAACATTTTACCGGCTGTATAGAAACTTCTAGCTGCGAAAAATATCCTCATTCAGGACTGTGATTCAAGCATTTCTTTTTCTTAACAAGAAAAGTTATTGTTGTAAAACACTTGTGGTACTATTAGGATTAATTCTAGCAAGGTGAATAAATGCATCAAAGCCAAACTGAAAAATTCTTGTATCCTTTAAGGATACAAGAAACTTTTTTCTTTTTTGTCACTTTATTAATGACAATAAATGTTCTGGATGAGATGTTCTGTTTCTGAATTATCAACATAAACTTTCAAGTCACTATTACGTAAAAATTCATTTAAAAACGTATCTCGTAAGAGTTTTTCTCATTTATGAAGAAAAACAGTTGGAGCGCGCCGATTAGATTCAAAAAACCAGCTGCTATTCAAGAATATATATATATATATATAATAGCATGTCTATTTTGTATCATATTGAGTCCTATCTTATAATAAAACAGTTAGGCAGTCTTCAGTAATTAAATTATAATAATCTATTAAGCATTTCTAATAGTACATTTGATTGTGTGATAAAATATTTATGAAGCAGCTTGAAGAATAACTGCAAAGATTTAAAATTGATGCGCATTAATCACATCTATGTTGATGAAAAGACATGCTGATCTCTTTATATTCTCTATTCACCTTTCTTAAATGACCTTTCGTTAGATGAAAATTTCTTTCTATTTTTAATAGGATAAAGAAAATTCTTTGAAATCTTGATTGAACTATATCTTATAGAAAATTGTATCCTATATACTGATACTCGTAGAGATCTAGATTCTAATATTCTCTTATAGAAATTTCTTTGATTGACTGTACTGTTGAGATGATTCTGTTTTTCATCAAAGATAGCGTGAATTTATTTGGTACATTTCACTTCTTGTTTAGCTAACTGGTATTGGACTTACAAGTCTTGGATGTTATTTGATCACACGTTCCGATATACAACAAATTGTTCGATTATTAAATATTACAACAATTCCCATATCACCAATTGAAGTTGCGGCACTATTAATCATACTCGTTGGAATAATTATCTTTCTCATTGGCTTATTTGGATGCTGTGGTGCATTTAGAGAAAGTCGAGTATGTCTAGCATTTGTAAGTGCTTATATTTATTAAAATTTAATTTTAGAATAAAAACTCTTTCTTCTATTGTACTTTCAATTAGAAAGAATGAATGTGTTTCATAATGTTCACTATGCATATCGATTCTACACACTACATGAAGGTGCTTAGTTATCAGGCCTACATTCTTTTTTCTTTTTTTTTAATATGTAGTTATGCGGGCATACTCTGCTGTCAAAGTGCATTTATATATGGTAGCAAAACAAAATGTGTTTAAGGTCATTTGATGTTTTGTCTACGTCAGTCATCATAATTATGGTTCTTGAGGCATATGACCATTGATAAAAGAAATTACATGTCTGGACATAAAAGATTTTTTCATTTTTTGTGTATAAGAGTGAACAATTTTGTACTATCAACAAATACAAGTGGACTATTGAAATTTTAGCTAATAGAATTAAAATATTTTGTATTATCTGAATCATCACTACAATCAGAATTTATTGCCAAAGCTTAAAAAATATTTCTTGCTACTTTTCATTTCTTCTCTTTTTTTAGTATATTATTTCCGTAATATTAGTTTTCATTGTTCAAATAACTGTATTTATAATTATGGCCATGTTCTATAATGAATTGGAATATGGTATACGAAGTCGATTAAAATCAAACATGAAAAATTATAATTATGTCACATCAAGTCCATATGAATATGCAATTGATTCAATACAAAAACAGGTAATTTTGCTCAAAAGAATGTTTATACTTAAAAACTAATTTTCATAATACAGGTGTATGATTGTCAATTACAAGAAAATATCTATTCTATTTTGAGAAGAATATATTTGATATGATAATATATAATAATTTTATTTGAAAGTATAAATGTAAAAATATATACAAATTTGCAAATAGACCTTTCACACGTCTTATACCATTCTATGATAGAAATGAGAGAAAGTCAAAACTGAATCAAAAATGTGTTAAGTTACGTATTTTACGATATAAAATACAGAAATAGAGAAGCGCAAATGCGTATGTGTGTGATGTTGATGATGTAAGATTTGTACAAATATAAGATGAGTACAAAAGATAAAAAAAATTCTTTCCTAACGCGTTCATTCGACAAAAGCTTACTTCTTTTTTGACTGTAAAGTTTCATAAAAATAAAAAAAAAAAAACGCAGACGAAGGAAGAAACTGATGGCAGCAGTTGGTTTAGTTTTTTTTTTTATCATCATTGTTTCTTCCATCACACACAATAAAAATTTACATGACCACAACGTCATTGTAGATAACGCATATAATAGAACGATATTCATATCAATTCTTTTCAAATCAATGGAAATAAATATTGAATTGTGTTGCTAAAGCTGCTTTTTAGAAATGTAACACTTGTACTTAAAAATTATGAACATCGTAATACATGGTATATACTGTGATTTAATTATTTAACACATTTTGATGGAACTTGAATAGTTTTTGAGTACATTTTAGTGTTCAATTTATATTTTCTTTTCTATTTTTCTTGCATGGATGATTTTATTCCATACTTGAAAAAATTGATGATTTAATAAGAAAGAAGCTATTAAAGTACTTTATTTGAGTTTTACTGATCGTGTATAGATTAAGATATTTATTATTATTATTATTATTGATTAATGTCTAGTGCCATCATCAAGTTTTTTGATTATTTAAGTCCTTGTTCACTACATGGTCAGCATGAGTTATCCTTGTGTCACACTATAAATCTAATGTAACTTGGTCATGAACTGTGTACATAGTTGTCACGAGAAAAGAAGAGAATTAATTTATTGTTGATTTACGATCAAATATATATTGAACAAAAGGAAAAGAATAGAATTTAATTGGCAGTTGTTGACATGTTGATAGTTGTTTATTGTCTTAGGAGGTTCTATTTTTAATATTGATGTAATTTATGCGTTATCAACTATAAATAGAAGATAAGATGACCTTCTAAAAACATGCATTTACGTAACTGAATCGCTCAATCTTCTATCAACATTATGTACGGGCATTATAACAAAAATTTCTGATGACAGTAACTTTTCTCTCGATCTATAACCGATGGTAGGATCTACTAAAAACAAGACCGGATCTATAAGTTACTCAATATGCTATGACTTACCATTGATCATCCTCACTGACTAAAACATCTCAGATAATGATGCTATACCAAGAGGGGGAAAGCAACAGCTAGTGCTGATTAGGGTGCTGAAAGGTGCCGTAAGGTACTGCCTTGCAAAACATACGGTATGGGATCGAATTACACGTTGCACGGATCCTTTCGTATACCGATAAACTTGGAGAAGGAAGTTTGGCTGCATTTACATCATACTGCTAAGAAGACAGCAATACTTTATTTTTGATTCAAATGGAAGCAAAATAATAAAAAGAAGTTGGTGGTCGGATTCGATCCTTTTACCCGTCAATCATCCGTCAATCTTGAATTTTACGAAGCGAGAACGTTACCGATAGACTAAATCGGTGGTTTGGGGTGCCCAAAAGGTGGCGAAAGATGCCAAAAGGTGTTGAGATACTCTACTAAAAATAAGTGCTTTTCCCCCCTTGTACTATACGCATCATGGATGTTATTTATTATCATTCACTAGATGGCCATTGAAATCGTTAAGTTGATTTACAAAACCATCTGTTTCTTTTCTTAAGTTTTTTGTTTGTGAGAAATATTCATTGTTAAGTTAAAAATTAGGTCTACAGTCAAAATTTTCTTATAGACATTTGTGCTTCGAAATTGTAACGAATACGGCAAATCATTACTTTTTAAACTATTGATCTATAGGGTATTATTTGTATTATTCTGTACTTTTGGGGCATAAAAAGTTAGATTCTGTTTGTCAACTAGTGAACCTCTTGTATTTAGCATAAATGTTGCGGTATCGATTCGGCATATGATTATGGAGAATTGCGTTTGCCTTCTTCGTGTTGTTCCGTGTCTGCATCATCATCCCAGTGTACAATTAATGATATCAATACTTATGGCATATCTGGATGTTACAAAGCAATTGTTAATTCTGTTACTTTATGGACAAAAATCATTATTGGTATTACTTTTGGACTTTGCATATTAGCTGTAAGTATTTCTCTTCTATCACATGAGAGTCATCAGTTATAAAATAGTTCTCTCTATATTTTAGCTGTTTGGTATTCTATTTGCCGTTTGTCTATTTCGGAATGTTTATGATGGCTATATAAAAGCACCATATCCTGTTTGATTTTGACAAAACTATTATTATTATTATTGATTCCACTAAATGATTCTCTTTCACTTTGTAGATATTTTTTACTTATTGTTTTTAATTGTTCTTTTTCTATCTATATACATATATATGTCATAATCTAAACGCACTCTTCCCAATCGTGTAAACAATTATGGGAAATGTATGTTGTATTACTGGTATTCTTATATGTGTGTGCTTATTAAAAGGTAGTAATACTTTTTATCTAGAAAAATACATAATAATGTTATTGATGATCATGTGAAGGCATAACTATTTCTATTCATGAATATGTATAATTCACTTGATAAGATTAGGCAAATTATATAGAAAACATTATAAAAAATGATGAATTATTTAAAAGTACAACCATCTTCTAATGTTTATTAATATTGTTTTTTAAAGGGATTTATTTTGTTTTTCCTATATTTTACGATAGATATTTCTATAAGTAATAATTTTACATGTTTTTATACATGTTTTTTATTAGATAATAGAAAGATTTTAGGGGTGAATTATGCATGTCATGTAATCGAATAATTTTTGTATTTCCTTCTTCCATCGAATAGTTACTGAAATGTTTTAGATAAACGAAAATTGTTTTTACCATCTCTGACAAGAGTTTTCTGATCCTACTCTAACATTCACATCCCATTATGATATACTGATCAAATTGATCACAAATTCTAAATTGTCTTTTATATTTAAAAAGTTTTTGAAGATAAAGGACAGTTTAAGCAATAATAATTATTGATTATTGATATTAAAAAAACACGGAAATCGTCGTTTCTCTGTTGTTCAACAGAAACATCGAACTCTGGTTTCACTATTAAATACTGCGCTTCTTAGATCATATTGATATTAGCTAATAGGTTATCGATAGATTTGAGCTAACATTAAAGGAACAAAGCTGCATCTCAGAACATCGAAAACAAAATATTGGATAGGTTACTAATAATTATGTAATACACAGATAATCACTGATAGCTCATCCAATATTTGCTAAATGGACATTTTTAAGTTATTCTGACAATTTTTTGAGTGTTTTTAGGCATTTACATGGCACCGTGTTAATACGTGGAAGTATTAGGTTTTTTTTTACAAAAAACTGAACATTTTATGATGTTCGTTTTGAGGCTATTTTTCCATCATTATGGGTCGTTAATAACCTTATTTTCAAACACCTTTTAAAATTAATTTCTTACTGGCTTAATGTAAAATTTCAATGTTTTTAGTTGCTATCATTGGTATCAGTTCCAGAATTAAAGACTACCTCCTCGGGGCAAGTTTCGATGCTTCGAATAATCGAAGAAGAGATAACTTCTAACTTTTCTTTAACTAACATCATATTCATATTATATACAATAGCAGAACAAAAGAGTAAATCATTCGTTGGGGAAATAACGTACTAAAAACGATGACTGTTAACGGTCAGTTTTTAGTCGATTAAAAATCAATTCTTTCGTCATACTGTTAATAGGCTATCCACTCTAAAAAAAGTCGTAGATTAATATACTACAATAAAATAGTTTTTTGGACTAAAAAACTGATCAAAAAACCCAAAAGAGCTTTTTAACGAGTTTTTTAGGCCAAAAACTAAAATTCGTTCGTGGTTGTTTCAAAATAAAAAACTGGTTAAAAAGCTCTTTTGGGTTTTTTTATCAGTTTTTTAGTCCAAAAAACTATTTTATTATATTTTATTAATCTACGACTTTTTTTTAGAGTGTGCATGAGTTGTAAAATGTTAGTTTTCGTTGACTTGGAATTTAACATATTACAGACAGAGTTCTGTTTGATAAACTAATCTTCATTGCTGAAATTATTTTGCTTGTATAAAACTGTCATGGTTTCTGTGTGAAAAGGTTTTTTTGTTCAAATTCCCTCCTTCTGCTTGTACAACTGCTGTTCTGCTGCTCTAAAATGTACTCCCTAGTAAATGTACTTGAGTCAAATATACTTGCTCAAGTACTTGGATTAAGTAATTAGGACAGTACTTGTGGACTTTTCCAAATAAATTTGTATGTCCAGTACTTCAGAAAGCACTTGACAAGTAAAATGTAAGTACTTGACCGACACAATACAAGTAAATTTACTTGGAAAAGTTCAGTCAAGTGCTTGTTCCATTTATTTTTATTTTGTATTTTATACATATTCTGGAGCTATACTCTGCTTTTGTATAGCAAATACATGTACGACTACTAAGTTTGTTCAACTCAGTAGAAATATATAAGTTTATTTTAGAAGTGTATAACGATTGATATTGTAGTGTTTATATACCGGTGGCCAATGCAAAAGAAAAGGGTGACTGACTTGTCAAAGCACTTGGCTGAATCAAGTCAAGTAACGACATTTGCCACGTTCTTGCTCAAGTACTTAACTTGTCACATACTTCCCAACTACTCATCACTGCAAACGAATGAATCTATGTAAAACGTTTTCGAACTGTATTATTTTAACTTATACACTACTGTAACGAGGACACGAACTAATTATATGTAAGAGGTCGCCCTTCTCTGATATAAATCTATCTTATAAGAATCTTATATAAGACAGTCCATGGAAATGCGTAGAATATTGATAACATTCTTATACTAAGAAATATAAGAATCTTATAAGATTCCGATAAGATTTCGGCAAGACAGATTATATAATTAGTTCAGAAGAATTCATAAGATTTTGATAAGTTAACATACTAACTTTTATTTACATCAATTAAAGTGTCTGCCTATATGCAAACTGAATGAGGAGTCCTGCATCGTATAGGATCCTGCGAAACACAGGGAATCGTTTTTAGGATCCTATGAAATCCTACGTAATCTTAGCTTAGGAATTCATCTGATTTCTATTGTAGGATAGTGTGTAATTCTTATAGAATTCTACCATCTGAATCCTACATTATCTTACACTAGGAAACCTATCACATGCTGTGAATTTCTATACAGGATAGCTACAATTTTGTCAGAATTATATCGAGAGACCTGGTTTGTATTTACTAGTAACAACTCATTAAAATGTGTTTCAACGATACATTCTCTGTTGCGATCAATCAAGAAACTCATTTCTTTGACTACTGACTATTGGGTGATGAGTCATGTAAGTAACTGTACAGGAATTTCCCTTCTAGTGCTTTATTAAGACGGGTATAAAAGGAATTTTGATGCATATTAGTAGTACTCGAGCTGCTCTATTCTTCTGTGACTTAGAGAGTCCGAATTGAATGCCATCTTTATAGAGAAAACAGGGTCACAAGTGGTGCATTTTGCTAGAGATGGGTCTTAAAAAAGTAGTACATCCAATTTACAAGCAGTAGACAATAAGGGCGCATCTTTAGACTGATTACTTTGGACTAAGGTTTTATTATAGACAAACAAAATAAATAGGGAAAAAAACAGTAGATTAGAATAAGAAAGTAGAATATAGGGTACTGATTACTAACAAATGTGATGAATTTTGATTATATCCTTTAATATCAAACTTCGGACTGGATATAACTGGCTGGCCAGGCTTATAAAAGTTGGAATCTTATATACGTTCAAAGCAGTTGATTTACAAATATCTTATATAAGAATTCTATAAATTCTAATACGAATCATTACGATTCTTATATAGATCTTGCCAGTTTCTTATATAAGATATTCTACGCATTTCCATCGACTTAGACAAGTACCAGTTTTTAACTGGTGTTGGGGCATCCGGAAGAATTGCTATACATCAGTTATCACGATTCTCTCAGAGCTGTAAAACATCGTAGAGCTTTAATATCTCAGAGATAACTGATGTATAGCAATTCTTCCGGATGACCCAACACCAGTTAAAAACTGGGGCATGCCTACATCGACTGCCTTATGGCACGACCAGGATGTTGTTCATTTTAGACTTCTGAATATAGACTATTCGAAGTTACGAGGTTTAAGGAGGGATGTAGCCGTAGTAGTTTCAAAATGAACGTCAACGATATCTCTTCAGCTGAACTACCAAGGTCTGATCTAAGAATGCGAAACATCTCGAAAATTCATTCGTGTTAAATACAGTTGTGAAATATGTGACGATCAGATTTACCGGAAGGACAGTTTTTGAAAAGACGATTTTAAATTAATCCTGAATAAAATAGTCACTAATCAAACATTTTTAAAGGAGTAAAATCTTCATTTTTTTCGATAGAGTCTTGATTATATGGGTGACAACATTTCTTGTTTATCAAAATGTTTGAAGTTAACAATTGTCAACTGATAAGATACCATTCACTGTTCATAACTTCAACAGCAAAATCGTTGCCGTTCCCGTTCAGATATTTGCCAAATCAACGTGAACGACTACACCTCTAGCATTAAGATCCTTGCTCCATTTACTCAAGTAGTTCATGATATCTGTAATCCTTTGATGATCTTGAAGAGTTAAGTAATCATATAGCATGATGACATAACATAATTTTTCATTTTAGATGCTGCTGTATTCTACTACTTAGTAAATTCCATCAATTATACTTTTATGACGGAAAAAAATGCGTATGCTTCGGATTATGGCTCGTTTTAGAATATTGTAACAGAACTGATTTCGTTTGTATTTTGGAAGGGTAAAGCTTATATCAGATCAACTGTTGATGAAATGATGATTGATAGAGATTAAATGTTGCAATAGTTATTTGTTTCAGATGAACTAATATTCATCATTAAACACAATATTGAATGTGTACGAACAGTACTCGTTAAAAAAGAATAGAGATCACCATTTCATGACAGAGAAAATACCCTAGTCAGTGAATTTATAACTATAGATATTAGAAAAAAAAACTTGTCCTTATCTTTCCATTTATTTTCGTTGATTCCAAAATTATTCGATAGTTCACAAAGAGTGCTCCACAATGATACATTTTAGTACTTTTTCTAACCAGCTTCAACAGAAAAATATACTAAATAAATATTATAATTAGTAGTTATAACTAGAATGCAATTGTGTTACGCACAAGTTGTGATATCGATAGACAATATGGACACTTCCAGCTATCGAACATTACGACACATGTTTAAGCAGTAACTTTTCACAGTATCAATCAGCAAGAAAATCAGCACACTTATGAGGCTATATGCTTAGATCACATAACGTTAGAATAAACCATCCTTTCGGCAAATACATAAAAGATAAGAAGCAGTAAATATTATAAAGAGGCTTGTAGCAATTTCAGTGGAGTAATTATCGGTCCTTTTTTCTTCTTATTGTGCTTATTCTAAACCGTTTCAACAATCAATGAATAAACTTTTAAAATCATTTCTCGTGTCAATGAAATTCTTCGATTCTTAAGACACACCGAGTTCCTTAAAACATAGAATTCTATGTCTTAAAGAACTGGTAATCACTTAAATCACCTTTTATTAGATGTATGTATGTGGAAACAGAAATTCACTAAATAGAAAATATGTACACAGATTCATTTCTCATTTCTACAAATCAAAAAAATATGGCGCCAGACCACTATTAACAATTAAAAAGCTCGAAGTCTAAGACACATTTTTCTTTCATATGTGAAACTCATCCCGCCCAATCTGGACGGTTGTTTAAAAATAGAACGTGAAATGGTCCACATTCAGTACCTAGAGAGCCATCTCCCGTTTTCAGAATGTCTCTATGTTACGTAGTTCTCTAGATCACACGATTCACATTTTGTAAAAACAATGAATAAATAAGAAAAAAAAAATCCCTAAACAAATAAAAAATACTCTTTTAGACTAAACATTTTGATGAATTTTGGCAAAGGCGTAAGTCAAAAGCTTGTATAGTTGCTGCAATACTGAAATTTTACGAAAAGTCTCGAAAAGCTTGGATTCCGCCATCTTAAAAATTTGCCAACTTTAGCCTGTTGTAACTTAGTAACGACAGATTACTTAATCTTGAAGATTTTACTATACCATGTTTTCAATACAGACGATTTGAAACTTGCAGTTTTGCCCAAATGAATACTATCCACTACTTATGGTCAAATCTCCAAAGTTAAGTAATCTGTCGTTACTGAGTCACAAGAGGTTAAAGTTGGCAAACTTTTAAGATGGCGGAATCCAAGTTTTTCGGAACTTTCCATAAAATATCAATATTTCCGCAACCATCCAAGTTTTTTACTTACGCCTTTTGCCAAAATCCATCAAAATGTTTGGTCTAAAAGAGCCTCCAGTTTGGAAAAATTTTGAGAACATCGATTAAAGAACGTCGATCGTGGCTTATGTGCAATGGCTCTTAAGTTACTTTGCCTTATGATAAAATATGATTTGAAGTGGGATGCCCGTGCGAAACATATAACCACCAAATGTCAAAAAATGTTAAAAACAAAAAATCATACGTTCAGAGATACAGTATTAAAATTGAAAAAACTATTTTTATAAAACCTGTGTTCGTCCAGCATGCGTAGTTTATGACAGTAATTTTAAAACCTATCTATAACCTTTCGAGAATACTCAAAACTTGCGACTAATCATATATGGCGATTACACTTCTTCATCAGTTTTATTGATACATCGAACGCGGTTAGAGAAACTGTCCGTAAGGAGAAAATTTTTTAGACTGCAGCATCTCTGGAAAACAATCCATAACTTCACGGCTTAATTCCTGCATGTATCAATACACGCACTGTAACACAGACAATATTGTCGAAAATTCCGAAAAAATCTCGATAACTGCCGAAATGCTTTTAGAATTTTGATATTGCCGAAATCCAGGTGACGAAAAATTCCGTTTCACCAAGTTCTATAAACTCTCACTTTGTGAATAGTTTTTGTCGTAACCCTGCTAGTTCATTCATATTTTGTAATATCGTTTTTTTGACAGAGGGCAAAATAAATTCAAGTTTAAGTTGTTGTTGATCTATGTCAGACGCCCATCCTAATTCGTACAGTACTTTAGCTTTGTGTAAATAAATCACAGGCATTGGAGACTATTGTTTGAAAATTTCAAATCCAAAGAGTTTTTTCTTGATTAAGTTATGTGTATTTTTGAAAATGACTTTTAATGACAAAATGACAGTTATTCGTACAATGGCAGTTTTGTTTAAACCAATAAACGTCAACACATGAAGTTCATGCAGTAGATATCTAACATTCACCACTACACCTTGGAACAAGAAAAAGATTAATTAACGCTCTTGGAACGGAAGTTATTTGTATTTAAGTGGACAATCAAGATATCTCGAAAATCGTACATCCAAAATGAGAGCACTACCGGATTGATCAGCGTATGTTGAATCCTACATTTACTTCAAATTTCAAGTTATTCGCTATCATGGTTGTTGAATTATAGAGGGTACTTTTCCAGAGTACGATTTATATTCGTCTGTTCTTTCTCTCGCTCTCTTTTAAAAGGATCGATTTATCGAGGAATACGCATACCACCAAAAGTGAAGTTTCTTTATTAGTCTCCATTATATTCTAAGGATGTCAACATCGATTGTTCACGATTATCGATATTGAAAATAGGATTTTCACCAAACGTAAAATTTTCCACGCGTTTGTATGCTTCACTTCGTTGAAGCGGACCAAATATCATGAAACAAACACCGATAACAGATAAAACCGATAGTACAATAATGATAACTATTGAATTTGGTAATAGATTCGATGAAAATGTTTCATTTTTCGAATAATGTATCGAAGTTTGAACAATAACATAAGAAGAAATATTTGTCGTTTGATTCATACATTCGTTTGTTGTACAAATTATATTTGAAGAATTCGCTATCTGTGGAACATCTGATGTAAATAATTTGGTAATGCTATACTTTTTTGTTTTTAATTCATTAATAATAACAGATGGTACTGAAATGTTTGCCATTTATTCAATGTATGTCTACTGACAGCATCGCCTGTATTTTTTATTTGACTTTTATATGACTTGTGTATTCTTCTGACTATAAGCGAAGCGATTATGATTGTATATTAAGATAATACAACAGACAAAAAGAAGAAGAAGCCTCAATACGTTTTGTATTGAGGCTCATGTATATATGACACTATTTGCGATCTAGAGAGAGAAAATGTAATACAACAGCAGAATCAAGACGGAAAAGACAATACCACATACATTTAAAGTTGACTTATAATATTAACGCAAGGCTAATTTTGTCATCTATTTATAATTCTATATAAATCAACAACAAAAGAATGCCGTTATGTATTGGAAAAAAATGAAAATTATAACTAGAATAAATGTAAAGTTAAGGTGACAAATTACCGATCAAATATGTCTTATGAATATCTATGAAATTTTTATATTATAATATATATTTGGAAACTAACGGACAATATAGTTTCTTCTTTCTATATATTTCTGTGCGAAGGAGAGGAATTAATCTGTTACGTAGATTTCTGGGTATTATTTGAACGATCGGAAGAAAACAGATTTTCTTTTATACTTATCGTACGATACTCAACGAGAATTTTAGATTGCAAAATCGAGTATAGATATTTTTTAAAAACTGTTATAAGAAAAAAAAAAGGAATTAAGTTTTTTCTTCATAATGTCACGCAAGAAGAGTGAAGGAAAATTGCTCTATAGTCAATTCAATTTAAAATAATTGAGAATACACGATGTTTATTATGTTGTGGGAGAATAAGTAGTAGAGAAAAATTTCCGTGACGGAAATCGCTATGTACAAATCGTATGTCAAAAAGAAAAAAAAAGAGAAGTTGTCTAACACAATTACTTCAGAATGAGCTACAAACGAGAGAGAAAACGAAAGAATTCTGATTAACTAGAAATGAACATGCCTACAAAAAGTATCATCAACAATGAATTATGTAACCCCTAGTCCACTTTCTCTAGAAAACTCCCCAGAGAATCACCTAACGGATTCCACAGGGGGTCCCGAGGGATTTCTCAGGGAGTTCCCAAAAACGAATAAATGCTAAATTCGACTCCTGTGCTCAATTTTAAGCGTAATTTAGCTTTTTTTCCATCGATCAAATTGAAATTTATTTAATATAAGAAAAACTACCACTTCCTTTCCAAAATTCTTTCTTAGCTGAGTCACCCAGTGAGCCTCGTCCAGCGGCTCACTCGGCTGAAAAGTTAACTTACGTCGATACGACGAGTTAGTCTCAGGCAGAAGCAGATATACTTATCGAAAAAGAAAGAAATTAATCTAAAGAAAAGAGATCTTCCTGTTTAAATTTTCGCATTTTATATACTTCTGCAGACGCAAAACAAAACAATGAATATGTTGTACGTTCTCCCTAAGAAATTCCTAGGGAGTCACCAGTGAATCACGCGGGATTACATTATTTCTCCTCACTCCCTGAAAATTAGGGAGTCACCGAGGATTTTATAGAGAATCCCTGAGATCTCCCTAGGGATTTCACGTTACTTCGAAGACTCACCAGGGATTTCACGTTTTTTGGGGGGATTCATCGGGTACTTTATTAGGAAAAATGGACTAGCCAGGTCGTTGATCCAACACTAGAACATGCCGAAAGTTGTTGGAGTTCGGTAAAATCTGGCAGCAACCATGCCGGAAACGATCCGACCGGATCCTTCGAGTTTCAGACATCGGATTTCGCTCGATTTGGCAGAATGTGATCAGTTTTCAGGTATTTTAAGGCTAAAAATAGCCTTAAATTTTTTCTTTCGTTTTCTAGTAGTTCTTTTCCTGTTCATTTGAGAGAGTGGAAGGGCCCACTAGCTAGGACGTGTACAACACGTCCGTTGAACAGTGTGAGCGATGACTCCCACCGTTAAGAATTTGAGAAGAACAACTTCTCATTTTTCATTTTCTGTAGTGTGGTATTTGAAGTGCTCCTGTCGTGAAATAAAACGGTGAATATATTAAGCGCACAGAAAAGAAAGAAAAAAAAATAAAGTCCACATCACAGGATTCGGCAATTTCCGATCACCGGAAATTAATGGATCTGACTGATTCTGGCTAACGGATCCGATCTCCGAATCCTCCAGGAACGAAATATCGGAACGCGAAGGAATTGAGCAGATTCCGATCTCCGGAGCCGATCGAACGCTCGATCTCCGGAAATCGCCAGAATTAAAAGGATCCGACAGGATCCGATCGAGAATTCAACCTGGGTAGGGACAATATGATTATATATTACTTTCAAAATACTGCAATGCAAAATAATTCGCTTTTGTGATGCTTATTTCCTATTGTGAGAGTCTAATTTGTTAGAATAAAAGTTAGAATAACGCCATGAATGAAGAATTTACGGTGTCTAAAGATATTAAGGGAATGTATAAGAATATATATGGTTGCTCGTATAAGAATTTGCTTCAGGCGTTTTTTCAACAGGTTTCAGATCTGCCGCTACGTAAAAAATTTATACATTCGTATTTTTCTTATTAAATGAAGAAAAAGTTCTGTAGATTACAGCGCCGTAATGCACCCCTATCAACTAGCGAACTCTATGCGCACGCTTAGGTGAAATCAAATATTTTCTTGATGTTTCACTTCTCTTTGAAAAATTTCTTCCTTCCCTATTGTTTAGTAGTAAGGTTTTCCTGGGCTATTCCGTACAAAAAATAGACGGAAGGTCGATGCATCAGCTGTGAAAATGGGTGACAGAAGATGATAAACTGTGGAAAACAGTCAGAAGAAAAAAATTAATGTGATAAAAGGATTCTGCAAAGCTTTCTCCGAGATACCTGTTGTTTTGTTTTTCACAGAAGCGCCAGAGTTGATCTAATTAGAGTCTTGATGAACAGTCAGTATTTTCAGATAGAGGATGTCTCTAGAATTAGTAGCAAAATTGCAAACACTAAGACTATGACTATGTGTAGTTTGAGTAGTTTAGATGAGACAACTGCTCATCTCTTAGATACTGTGCTTCTTTGTGCTGCTCTTCTTACAAAATATTTATACTCTAAGAGGTGTTGGTTGAAAACTTTTAATACTAATTGATAATGTTGTTCAAAAACTGAGAGGAATGATTGTTTGTTCATTCTTTACAACGCACGTCTTTCATCGCTCTATAAGATGAATGAAAATCAAGATGGTGTTGTTCTTCACTAATAAACTCGTTGTTGGAATAACAAGACCGGTACAGAAAACAAAATGCTTATTGATTAACAATATGAGTTTCGTTGACTATGATGCGTTTTTTTTGTGTAAACGCAATGTTCTTCTTCAAGTTGAAAACTATGCCAGGCTGCAGAAGCTATTGTTTTACAAAAATGCTTTTGGTATTTTATACCGTTAATTGCAGTCATTGCCAATAGTTGATTGTTAGTTTTATGTATTATTTTTCTTTTTCCTTTGATTTTATTTTGAATCTCATTATTTTCTATTTTGTTTCCTATTTGTTTATTTTTTAACTTGTCCACAGTTTATTACTGTGGATTTTCTTTTGTCTGTTATCGTTACTTTTATTACTGTTGTTT
This sequence comes from Didymodactylos carnosus, assembly GCA_905250885.1. NCBI lineage: Eukaryota > Metazoa > Rotifera > Eurotatoria > Philodinida > Philodinidae > Didymodactylos > Didymodactylos carnosus. Next base: position 8,116 of record CAJNOQ010001505.1, on the reverse strand, counting down.
TGTCTGAGTCATTATTATTACAGGTCAGGAACCTGTGATGATTCCCACTTTTCGTGAGTAAGGGAATGTTAGACTGAAAATTCAGTTTTTGTTATTTAAAATGATACAAATGAATCCTTTCATATTTCTGTTTTAGATGAGTGAATGTAAATCATCTGTATGCAATGCGATTAATATTCACTTATTATAAAACAATATTTTACAAATTTCATTCGAGAATATAATTTTGATGTTGGCGCGAGTAGTGATGATAGTGAGCAGCAAAAGGTGGCATGTATAGTATCATTTCGAGTATGCTCGTTGAATTGATGAGCAGTTCCATATTAAACTGTAACTGAGCTCACTTCACTTAACATGTTTCGATTGAATGTCTGTATTATACCGGGTTAAATAGATGCAGTAATAAAAAAAAAGTCGAAAAGGAAAAAAATTTTTTCAATTCTAATGATCTAACATTTCAGAAACAAATCAACTGTTAAGACGGAAGTTATAGAGTTATACCCCCGTTACCCCCAGAGAGTCATCAACGGGTGCTGTATACTCGCATCACTGCCACCTCTTGGGAAAGGACACTAAAGAGTGTTGATTTTTCAAAAGCATTTCGTCAACTAGGCTATATTTGGGTAAATGACGACGTAGATATATTAAAAGGAGTTGCAGGCTATAGTTTTGACCCAAAATCAGTAAACTTTGGAGATGATGATAAAATGGATAGTAAGCAAGTCTCGTTGTCGAACAGCCCAATGCTGCTATGTTAACAAAAAGGACGCAATTAAAGCCAGGCACATTATTTTCTTTCTAGAAGAAGATTAAAATTAGACGATGTTAAGCACAAGGTTAGATAGTGACAAAATTTCATCAAAATCTGTGATGAAATCTTCAATTTTTTTCTTCAAGAATAATTTATAGCGAAAATTTATTTTTGCTTTTGAGTGTATCTTATCTTGGTGGTATTGTTCATACGACAAAATGCTTTCACAAAAGATTGCAAAAAGATTCCCCATAAATAACTTAAACTCTTATATTACGTTGGTTGTCTAAAAGGGTAGTATATTTTTTTGCTATTTGCGCTTGTTTATGTTGAAGTATTGATGTTACTGGACTTTGAATATGACAGTGCTATAATACGGCTTCACTCTATGTGAACATTGCCCGTATAGAATTAAATATTTTCCTTTTTTCCATTTCTGTTTTTTCGTGCCATTAAAAAACTTTAGAGTCATTACTGCTTAGTTTCATTCGTTTTTAAATATAAGTTTTCTGAGAACTATGTGGGCATTTTTCTTTATCAATTGTATTTTTGCCCTTGTTGAATCAAATGCCGACAACAGAATGAGATGTTCGTTGACAAAACTAACTAAATTGCCTAATGCATTTTGTTATTTACGGTCGGGGGTTAGATAATTCTACAGCTAGCTTATTTATGTGTACTATTACTATTTAAATTCTTATTAATTTGTTTTTGTTTTAGATTTATAAAATCTGTTGAAAACAAAGGCCTCATAATATCATCATAATGGGCGCTTATAAATATCTTCAGGAAATTTATCGTAAAAAACAAAGTGATGTTATGCGTTTTATATTTCGCATACGTACATGGCATTATCGCCAGTTAGCCGCTGTTCACCGTGCACCAAAAGCTACACGTCCAGAAAAAGCACGTCGTATGGGTTATAAAGCAAAACCGGGTTATGTTATTTATCGTGTGCGTGTTCGTCGTGGATCACGTAAGAAACCGGTGCCAAAAGGACAAGTATATGGTAAACCCAAAACACAGGGTATTAATCAATTAAAATTTCAACGATCATTACAATCGGTTGCTGAAGAACGAGTAGGACGACGTTGTTCAACACTACGTGTTCTGAATTCATATTGGGTAGCACAAGATGCGACATATAAATTTTATGAAGTTATTTTAGTCGATCCATTTCATAAAGGTAAGAAAGAAAAGGGAAATAATAGATTATTCTATTAAGAAGTATTTCTCTTTGTTTGGTAGGTGTACGACATGATCCAAGAATTAACTGGATATGTAAACCAGCTAAAAAACACCGTGAATTACGCGGTTTAACGTCAGCTGGAAGAAAATCGCGTGGACTTGGAAAAGGACATCATTATTCACAAACAACTGGTGGATCACGAAGAAAGAACTGGAAACGTCGTCAACAACTCAGTTTACGAAGATATCGTTAAGGAAGGTCGAAATAGAAAGAAACAACAACCAAACAAGAAGTTTATTCGAATTCGTTGTTTTTGTGCATATTTTCTGAAGGAAAGTTGTTGTTATTTTACATCATCGTTCTGTTGTGGTTTTAATATGTATGTGTTTTTCATGTACAAGCATCTGACATTTGTGTAAGAAAACAATAAAAACAAACATGTTTTGTGTTATTCACGTGTTATTAAAGGTCATCACCTAGTTGAAGACAAGCAATAACGATATCTACAAATAGTTAGTTTATAAAATTTTTCAAAAGCCAGTTATTTTCACCGAATAAATTATCTCTTGTAGATACATTTCAATTTTTGATCATGACTATCATCTGATGGATATAAAATAGTATTTTTTATAAAAAAGTGTTTGAACTGGGAAAAAATAAGGACAATACAATAAAAAATACAAAACTGATACATAATAAAGACTCATTTATACAATTACACTCGGAAAAAAATTAGACACTTTAAGAGAACATTCCGGTTTTAAATAGGAAAATACCAAATATATTTGAAAGATCGAACGGAAGAATCAGATTATTTTGTTTGTCGGACAAATACTGCTACTATTATATCACAGATGTCTGCTTATTATTTTTGAAATAATACACAGATAATGTAATTTTTAGTGTTACTATAAAATAATTAGAAATAACTTTGAGTACCACTTTTTTATTAATAAATTAGTCTGCTACCGTTTGGTATTCATAATCATTCTCTCATTTGACATTTGTGTACTATCACATGTCGATAGACAACTTGTCAGATTTTGTGTACTTTTCTCAATATCTAGTTTTCTTTCTGTTGTTAAATAATGTCCTTTACGTTTTCTCATACCATACACACATCGATTTATATCATTCGAATTGTATTCAAACTGAAATGTAAAATGTCGAATACAATGTATTTCAAAAATAGATTTTAATTGACGTCCAAATATTTCTGTTTGAGTACTCAGTAGTACATCTTCATCACAGACTAGATGTATTGTTGCAAATACATCTTTGGCAGTTGCTCTAGAAAAAAAATAATAATAATGAAAAGTTAACAAATATGTATCATTTCACCATATACCTCCAAACGTGAAAATTATGAACAGCTCTTATTTGTGGTATATCCTTCAAAATTGATTGCATCAATTGTTCTGTTTTTATGCCGGCCGGTACCGATTCGATTAAAATGTGACCTAGTGACCATACAACGGGCACCGCTTTGATAGCAATTACGATAACCATGACTAATGTTAAAGAGGGATCGACGTATTTTAACCAAATGTTAATATCATTCTTATTTTCATCTTTACTTGAAAAAAATAAATTAAGTAAACCAGATAGTAAAACAATCAATGATTCTAATAGAACGGCCTTTAAAAAAGAGCAAAAACATCTAAATAAAAATAAAGTTAAAAGCACCATATTACTTACAAATGAATGTAGACATAATGCATGTAACGTAGCGTATATTCTTGATTTTTCAAATAGACTATCGTCTAAACAATCAGGTTGATACGTGTACGTTGACGCTCTGCTATTTGAACGTGTATATATATTTGGAAGTTTCAGTGGATTATTATTGTCAATATTTTCGAACAATTCTATTTTTAGTTGTTGTTTTTCACCTTCATCAGTTAAATTCAATGAATATGGATCTTCTTGTTTATTTATTAGTGACTGTTCTTCTGCTATTGATTCGCGTACAATTAATTGTGGTATCATCGATTTCTCCATAAGTTTAATGTTACCAAAATCATTTGAATTAAAATAATTTTCGACAATTTCATGTTGCAATGTATCATGAACAGATCTAACAAAATCATCTTTTCGTTTTTCAACAATTTCGTATTCAATATTGTGATCATGATGGTAGCCTCTGAACATTAGCATTCCTAGAATGCCAATAGCCGCGCCAACTGATCCTAATACAATCATTACAAGTGGTTGTTCAACATGTCCTGGATTTATTATTTTATTAATAGCATCAACAATTATACTTAGCGACAGAGACAATAATAGTACTTCTTGTAATAAACCAGCTAATAATTCTAGACGAGCCCATCCAAATGTATTTCGGTGTAATTTACGTTCTTCTTGTGCAAATCTTAACGCTAAAAGAGCTCCTGCAAGTGCTATACCTTCAGCAAATGAAAATAAACCATCAGCAATTAATAATTGAGAATGTACACGAATACCAAATATTATTTCTGCCAAAGCAATAAATACAGTTAATACTAACATAATAATCATGCGACATGATTTAAATTTTAATATACGATTAATCTTTTGAAATACATCCCATGCCATTTAGCTTAAAATTAATTTCATGTGATTAGCTCTTTTATATTTTATATTAATACGTTATGATGATCTGTTCTTTGTTAACAATCATTTGTTGATACTATCATACTAAATGAAAAATCAAATTCATTAACCCTTTGTATACGGGATTATCTTTTGAAAAAATAATCTCGCAAAAGTAGCCACATTTCTGCCACTCAAGAACCACGATAGCTGGGGACTTCTAATTTTATGTGATAATAGCTCTTACCGAAGGCTGATCATCCACCAACTTTGGGACTCTTTTACTGGATGGTTCATGAGATATAAGCGATTTATCCCTTTTCCGTAAAATATCAATAGCTCCTGACCTGAGAGAGATAAAAACTTTTTCTTTTTACAAAAATGCAGCCACGACTCTACTCTATTGACGATATGAAGTTCGTGAATTGGCTGTTAGTAATCAGTGAATTGCAGCTATTTTACGGGCAAGGTTGGCTTTTTTTTTGTTGAAAATTCTAAGTTCTTTGCGAAAAAAATGCACAATTCCATCCAGGAACATCATTTTGACTTCAAATTCGCATCAAAAACCTTACAGTGTCTGTGGACTATCCAGCCAAAGTATGAAGGCTAACTATTGCGTGGTTCTGGAAATTTATTTAGAACGAGCACCCAAACATACACAGAAGAGCGAAGGTGAGGAACTAAGGGTCGCTCTTTGTACTGCAGTATTTGCATTGAATGTACATCATAATCATGAAAAAATAATCATAGAAACCTATCATTCTGAAAACGTAGGTGAAACTTTTGTCAGAAAAATTACACACTTACCTCTGATCTTCGCTATTTCACTTTTTTTTGCGTCCTTTTCACTCCCCATATATTTACAAGCAAAACTAATAACATATTTGAGATCAGCAGACAAAACTGAGTCATTCGTTTCATTGAATAAGCAACACGTAATATGTACGAAAGTCATTCAGAGCGCAAAACTTCAGGACACGAATTCGCGCCGCTCGTACTCAAAAGGTTAATTATATAGTAGTGTCAAACAAAAAACTCGTTGATTGTTTCCCATCAGAGAAGGCTATGTACATTGAGCAAATCTTTGCAGTGAGATTTTCTTTCAAAATATCTACCTTTTTCCTCGTTCTTCTTCCAATATTAGATGACTAACGGCTTATATCTCAGACTTTAACTTGATGAAAGTTCCTCAGAAAATCGGACAATTTAAAAATGTTAACATCTAGTTAAAAACTGCTAATAGTTTTATGAAAAAGGACGGCGATTAGACAGAAGAAACCATCATTATTCGATGTATTTTACGTTCTTCTTGTAGAAATTCTTACTATTAAAAAAAGTGCATCTTTTTCAAGAGTTCATCACTCACTACAAGAAATGAAATATTTAGCTTGACATCAAAATAGATAATTTTTAAGTGATATATACTCATAGTATATCTTTTTAGAACTAAAAATTGTCAATGTTGTAAAAACATAAATTCAATTCAAAAATCTTATTATCAACTAGAGTGAAGAGAATACTATATGTCAAAGAATAGGAAACTTTCGAACCAATATGTTTTTCAATTTTTCTTTGAGAAAAAAACAATAATGTTATCTTTAAATAGATTCATTACTTGTATTCTTCAATGTACAATTATAAGTACTTTTCTTTAGAGGATAAGTCACAGCATATTGGTTCATGATATAAGAGATAAAAGCGGTTGTTTCGATCGGATGGTCCAGAGTCTTGTATTTTACTTATACTTTTTTTCCTTAGACCTGATTAGTTTTCCAAAAGATACGCCGTCAAATTCTCCAGAAGACTTAATCAAACTTATTTCTATAGAAAGTTAAGGAGAAAAATCAAACGAAGAATACTCAACATGATGAAACGGACCAACTGTCTAAGCTATTTTGTTTTACAAAGTTTAGAATATTTTAAGCAACTCTAAAGATAATGAAACAAAAGTGAAGATATTTTTGAGTGCTTTGAAGTGTGCTCTTTATTCTTATGCAGTTGACAGTTCGTTCAAATCTAAATGAACACTGAAAAATCTAATATTCTAAAATTCACCTCATAGTGATCAAAATGTGCTAGCTATTATTCGGCAGGTGAATTTATAAAGAAAGCTTTAGGGTAACTTTCGCCGTTGAATCTGACACAGGTGTCATTTCTCATCAAAAAACAAAAAAAAACGAGCTAAAAAGGTGCTATTTTGGCTTCGTTATGCAGCATTTTTCAATGAGCTTCGAATCTACACTTTCAAATAGCTGGATTTTGCCAAGCCTCAAAGAGGAGAAAATCTATGTAAGCCTCAAAGATTGATTTTGCATTTATGCACCTGATACTGGTTGATAGAGCGTTTCAAGGGCTACAAAATGCATATATTCTCTTCGTTTTATCATCCAGCTCAATGAAAGTGGTTGAACAAAACGTTTTTTCGGCTTAAAGTTCAATTTCCTACGATAGGAAATCGTGAGATTCTGATAAGGTCATACAGTAGAAAATGATAGGGTTTCAACCCTAGAAAATTTTATCATTTGCCTATGCTATGCCTATGGAATGCTCCGGCTATTCTAGTTCTAATGGAACAACGAATTAAATAAGTATCAAATATATGAAATGAAGGACAAGAATGACTCATGAGTGTACTCTAGTCGAAGAATTTAATGATTTGAGTAAATTCTTACCATCAATTTGCTAGGCTAGAATTCTATAATTACTTTCTATCCTATCACACCCTTCCTGGCTTCTACTAGACTTCTATAGAAATCTTGTTATAAGAAATGACGGGTATTTTCAGATGACACCTATCACTTTCTTAGAGAAATCTTGCAAGAAGTTGTAGATTCGACAGGATCCTATAAGATTTTTGTAGAATTCTTATGAAATTCCCACAAATTCTATAGGATCCTATCATAGGATTATTCGATCTTACCTTTTATACATAATTAAAAAAATATCTTGTTGCATTCTCAAAATATTTTCTAGTTGACCATTTCTGATAATCTTATCTTAAAGATCTTACAACAAGACATTATCAAATTCTCCAAGAGCTGAAACGTTCTCGAGAAGAATCTTCTTGTAAAATCTTATCAGAAGATTTCATAAGACAACGAAAGATCGTATATGCTCTCGTAAGATAATGTCACCTTAGGCACTGAGTTATATATTTGAATAAGAAATAAATAAAAAATATATCAACATTTACCTTTTAAATTTATTAAAAGCATTATCTATATAAAAATAAATATTAGTTCAAAGAGAAAGCAGCAATTATAATGAACTTTTCTTTAGAATAACTTTTACTTAAAATAAAAACAGAGATATCGTCGATCCTCCAATTTTCTCTCTATTCTGGTGATAGAAATTAATTGTGAAACAGCGACTAATATCAGGGTAGTTCTTTAGGAAGTGTACCACCCTCTACATCAACTTTCTGCCAATCGTGACGCACAAAGGCTTTTCAAAATGCTTCCACGAAGTCCTTCGGGCGAGAGCCCAGAAGAGCTTTTGAGCAAAATTATTTTGCCATTTCAAAAAATGAAGAGTTCAAAATGCTTTTAAAAATACTATTCACCAATATGAACATCTTTTGTAGCCAAAAGACTTTTTCCCAGTGT
>CAJNOQ010001504.1:1281-30875 GCA_905250885.1 Didymodactylos carnosus | reverse complement strand
TTACGTTTTTTTAAAACTTTAGCGTTTTCTAACAAAAATGTGGATATTTTAGTATTTTGAAATTTTCTCCCTTAAAAAATTAAAATCACCCTTTTCTTAATCGGCTCGACGAGGTTGATCCAACCATGTATAAAAATAGCGGGAAAAATTTTTTTTATTCAAACTTTGAATTTCCAGCATCTTAAATTTCTGCCGCAGTGAACAATTCTTGCGTGTCATTCGAACATTATATATTTTTTTCTTATTAAAACCGAATGGTTTTAATTTCGGTGAACTTTCATATCTCAACTGTCTACTACAATGAAAAAGCAACGAGGAAATGTTTGATGTACAAATCTTTTTCTTGCTGAATTGTTTTTTATTTATTTATCCATTATTGGATACGGTTTGATGAGCTAATTTCAATAGTGTTATTTATTGTGATTGAAAATGATTTTCTGATAGAAAAACTTAGAAATTTAGAACTCATCATGAGATTCAGAGATTTGTACATTCACCATTTGTATACTGCACATGGATGAACGAAACATGTTATACGTGAGCGTGCATTCATGATACACCTATTATTTACAAACTAAAATCAAATTTTCCAAAAGTTTTATTTATAATACTTAACAAATTATTTGTCCATTTGAAACTTGATTTATTGTTTGAATCTTTTAGTCAATATTTGAAACGAAATTAATCTACGTTTTAAGACGATTATTCTCTCTGTTCATCGCTTAAAACTAGACTATTCACGTGGATAGATCTATTTTTGTTCTCAATATATAATAATGGTACATTCAATTTTTTTTTCTCAAATATCGGTTGGTGTGTGCCTATTGTATCTGGACATCAATTTTTGTTTTATAGTAGTAAAACGTTTCATTAAGCTCTTAAATCTTTTCTGGCTAGTGATAGTTGCTCATTTATTCTTCTCTGATTGAACTAAAGCGAAAAATTGTTTTCTTTGCAAAGAAATCGATTTTGATAAAATAAAATAATAATCGTTTATCAGATTATCTGATTGATCTTAGCCTATTTATTGTTATAGTTTATTTTCTTAAAGTTGGTAATAAAGTCTCCATTTTCCTTGGTCTTCTTCTTTTTCTTATAGAATTCTATAAGAGAGATGTAAATTCTTTTTTAATATAGTAGCAGAAAAGCGAAAAAAAGATCGATTGTTTGATATATAAATATCGACACAAACTCCTGTTGTTTTGCATGTCTAATTAGTTCTGCATTAGTTATTATTTATTAGATAGATCTCTTCTACGACAAATAAATTTTTATCAACAGAGAGAGAGAGAGAGAAAGAGAGAGAAAGAAAGATAAAAGAAAAACAAACCTATAAAGAAAATGTGTAGCGTGCATAACTGTATCTAGTAAAAGTCATTATTGACTCTTGATATATGCTCTCACGTTCACTATGGCTATATGTTTTTTTCCAAAAAAAAATCTCTTATATCAATATTTTCTCAAAAAATATCTAAATTTTTAATTTTATAAAATAGACATAATCAATTATCTGATAATATAAATGGTATGTATATAATTTCATTTTGTTTGGAGGATACTTTTTTATTTGTATTGAATTATCAATTCGATCTTTGAAAAGAAAATTAATTAGCTGAGCTTTTTTGACACATTTAGTAAAAATCGAAAATCTATAAAATAAACAGATATCCACTATCAGTGACATGATAAAGAACACTTCTAAACTGATATAAAACAAACTAAAAATAAACAATATGTGGTGTTTACATTAGGTAGGAGAAAAAAAATAACGAAACAACAATAAGACATCATTTTTTTTTGACAACGAATCTCAATTGTGGGTTGCTAGGTCTATGTGACGTTTTCTTCTTTTTTTTTTGTTCCGGAAGCTTTGCTTTATGTATAGGACAGACACATGATCTTAATCGAGTTTATTATTACTTTTCTCTATGCCATATTCATTGCTTACGCATTTTTTTCTCTTGATGCTTTTTATGGAGTAGAATGGTTAGATGGACGTGTATATATCAAATTGTATCTACATTATAATGAAGAGAGAGAGAGAGAGATGATTATTCTGACAATGCTATATCTTCTTCTACAATTACCTTTTACTGTTGTTATTCTACATCATTTTTCTTTTTGTTGCTGTCCAGCGCAGAGAAGAAGAAAGAAAAATAAAACATAGACAAAGTAAATAAACAATTCGTTGACATTGTGTACAAAGTAACCGTTCAACACAAAATAACGTGTAAAAGAAGAGTGTTCTGTATTTGTGTGTGTGTATATGTGTTGGTATGTGTCATGTAGGATATATTACTTTCTTCGCTTTTTTCTTCATATTTCTTTTTTTACCTTCGTCATAAAAAAAAAAAAAAAATCAATCATCTATATTAAATGGAATTATTATTTTTTATTTATATAAACACACATTCATACATACATTACTATTGTCCATTATAAAATATAATACATATGCTTATGTTATTCTAATCGGACACTTTTTTTTTTTCAGTTGTTTCAGTTTCATTGTATTAATGATTTTCACTAGATAAAATTATCTATATTTCAATTTAACTCAAATGATGATAATGATGATGATTTTGCTACATAATTTTATATTGAAAAAATGACACGTTTAACAAAACACATAACAGAGGTAAGAAATAAAAATGTATTATTCACAGTTAAATTTCCGATTAACATATATTTATTTCGTAAAAATAAGCATGATTGAAAAACTTTCATATATTCTGATATATTGAACAGAATAACAATGATAAATTCGAAGAATTGTTTATCTTTTAACTTGACGTAATGTGGCAAAATTGATGATAAACAAGTCTTAGTTAAGATTATTCATAGAGGATAAATTTTTTATTCTTTTAGCTTGACGAGTAGTTTAAGATCTTAGTTTATATGGTTAAAGAGTGTTTATTCAACCAGTTTATACATTCTACTTCTACTGTATTATATATTAGGAGTATATACGTCTTTTTCTTCTTTGTTGAAGAATAATTGTATATATACATATACATTCTACTTAAGAATAGTGGTTATTCAATATTGATTAAAAATGATTGAAATTGAAAAACAAGAATTCATTATTTCTACTTCAATATAAGTAAAAATAATCTTGCATTATATTGATAAAAAATTGAAAAAATGGTATTATAAACATTAAGTTTTTGTTAAACTATTTAGTAACATTATCCCGATTTGAATTATAATAATAAATAGGTTATATACTCTATTGAGTCCTTGGCTGCTCATGTAATATTCTTCCATTTATAGAGTCACTCAATGGTATATTGGTTGTTTCTTTTCTTTCTTTTTTCTTTTTCTTCTCTTATACTGTCCTCTAAATGTTATTATCACATTGTTATACAAGATTCTATTTATTAAAAAAACAAGAGATGATGCGCTTTGCTCATAAATACACTTAACTAGAATATGTACATATATGCACGTACTGGATCCGTATCTGTCATATTACTCTTTTTTCTTCTTCTAAGGGTATCTTTCTTATGTATATACATAGAATATCATTGTGTGTGTATGTGTGTGTGTGTGTATCAAAATTTATTTGTCTTCTAGTTGCAATAGAGTTAGTTGAGTAGTACTTAGAAAACAAAACAAAATTTGTTTCTGGGCACATTATTATTTTAATAAAAATCTTTCATCGTTTTAAGACATTTAACCTACTTTAGATAACGGACTTCATTGATCTTTTGGATACAGAAAATAAAATTTAAGAAAATTTAATGTTCTACTAGTAGAAATAAACATTTAACAATGATATTTTATTAATTTCTATAAAATCTAAAATAAAAAAAATTGACTCTTAATTATTTCTGAATATTTAATAGCTCATGGTTCATGATTATATGATGATAAAACATTCTTTTTTTTGAAATTAAAAGTAAAAGCGTGTGTGTGTGTGTGTGTGTGTGTGTGTCAGCTTTGGTGAAAAAAAAAATGTTCCTACTAATAAACATGAAACTCTTTTCTTTTTCTTTGACATTAAATGTCAATCGTATTTGAATTTTTGTACATGTTCTACCTTGACAAATCTATTAATTCATATAGACAGGATGAATACAATTCAGATTTGGACTACTACTAATTTAAATTGATTATTTATGATTTAAAAATTATTTTTTTATGTCGATATTTACCACTATCAAGGTGTGAGTGTATAGATTCTTTCGTTTTTTGTTTCTGTATTCTGTACATACATGTATGTAAATTGAAAACAGAAGGTCATTCAACAAGATAAAGATGGAACAAATTTATTTTTTATTATTGTTACTGTCGATATGTCTAATCCATGTTCTCTAAAATATATTTCATTTAAGTTTGGATTAGTAAGAAAATTTTTACTAATATTCATTTTCGATTTACTATGGAGACTTTTTTCTTCTATATTGATCGACTAGTTTTATTTGATAATCTTATATTGAAGATGCTTAGAGTGAAAAGTAAATATCAAAATTCGTCTCAATGAAAAATAAATGATAGTAGGAGTGGGAAAGTTTCAGTTTCAGTTCTTTTCAAGAATTCAAAATAAAATAAAACCGGTCAAGTTAGTTACATTGATTTTGTTTAATGCATCAAAGGTATATGGTACGTTTAGTGGACTAGACAAAGTTTTGCCGGTGAATTTTTGGTAACCCGTTCCCGTTCTTACAACGAGAATAAGTTCATTTCACCAGTTCTCAAGAACTTTAGAAACTGAAAATGTCCTATCCCTAAACTGTAGTGAGATCGAGAAATCGAGCTCTTTAGTAACAAATATGCTTTCTCAACGTATTTTTTTCGCTAGCAGAAAGAAGAAAGTCACTAAATGCCATGTTCACATTAGTTAATACAATATCTACAATTTACTATTGAAAAATGATTTAGTCGCGTTCATAAAAAAGTAGAAAAACAAAACAAAAAAATAAAAATAGAAGTTCATAGTTATAAATAAAATAAAATATCTCTTAGTTTTATTCTTATGTCTTTTCTTTAACCTCCTCTCCAGTAGTAACTGATTTTTTTTTCTCATATTTTTATCCGTTCATGTTTCATATTACAAATCCATATACACCATTTCTTCTCTTTCATTGTGTCAAATTACAAAAAAAAAAACCAAGTATATATATATATATCGATTAATAAGTATTAAAACAAAAAAGGCGTTTTTGAACAAAAAACTTTTTTTTTCAACAAAAACCATAATTTCGTCCATTAATTTTATCAACCACTAGATTATTCGTCGAGACATTAATTATACAAATGGTAAGTGTGTTCCGGTAATTGTACATTAATTATAGTCAGGGCCGCAAATAACAAGAGGGCGTACACTCCCGAATAACTGAAAAAGTTGTTGTTATTTTATCCATTATTCCTCGTACAAAAAATTTTTTTATTAATTTGACACTACCTCAAAGAGAATTTTTTTTTTATACCCCCCCCTAATGTTCTGCTTCTTTTTGCGATCCTGATTATAGTAATAATAGTTATTGTTAGTAATAGTCTGAAGAAAAAAAAATTCAAAAAGTTCAAAATCTTATTTAGTTTTATAAAAGATAAAACGAATATTTTGTATCCTCGTATGATATTGAAGAGTTATTTATATTCATTAAATAGTCATTAATGATTTCCAAGTCAATCTGAGTCGTAGTAGTAGATGTCACCACATGTTAGAATCTATTTTCTGAGTTAATTCAGGAGTTAATAAATAATTTTCTGTTTTTTTTGTTTTTTTATATTTGTAGTTTAATAATTTTTAATTGAATTGAACAATCGATCAGCAATACGACGTAAAGTCTTTTAAAAAAATCCGTGTATCAAAATACATTTTATATTATTTAAATTTTCATACTGTGAGACATATTTAACTTACGTAAGAAAAAAAATAATTTGATTTATAAACTTTTCAAGTATTTAGACTCTTTTAGATACTCGATTTGATACTCCAAAAAGACAATGGGATGAAAAATGAACGTTTCTTTTTGAATACGTTAATTATTTTTCATCTACAATATAATAAAAAAAGAAAGAAAATTAAAAAAAAAGGAAGAAAGTGTTTACAAAGCCATAGCCGTTAAGCTCTGTCTTATGATACATTTTTTTAGAAATAATTTTCTCCTTTACATCCGGTGGCTATAACAAAAAAGAATATCTATTTCAAATTATTTCTTCATATTACTTGCAGTTTCATGAATCGTAATAAAAAGTGATGGTATAAACAGTAAATTAAATATGTACAATATTGAACAATTTCTGTGAAAAAAAAATAAAAAGAATAAAAAGAAGTCTGATTTTAAGTTAGTTCTTACTAAATTTGAAGTGGATAGATAGAGATGTAATGATCAAGAATGTTTTATTGAATTATTTTATTTATGTAAGAGAAAAATTAATTTTATAGAAAAAAAAAAATATTTCAATTGAATTCATATATAATTAATGTATAATTGATCATCATCAGATCATTATTCTAATTTAAGACAGAGATTAATTTTGATCATTTTGATCTTTCTATGTTCATATACTATTTCATATCATTGCTCATTTTCTCTCTCTCTCTTTCTCTCTCTCTCTCTCTCTCTCATGTGTACAATGTTTATCATCGAATAATTTAAATATATCTCTTTCGTTTCTGTACTGTAAGCTAAAAAAATGATTGTAGTAGAATATCGTTTAATTTGATTAATTATTTGTCGATGATGTGTAGGGTAAGAGGGAAGGAATCATCATTACTGAAACAGAAAAGAAGAAGTAACGATAAAAATTTGTCTATGTATATACCATTTTGACTAATACGTATGCGTACTTTCCTTTTGCTCAAGGGAACGAAAAAAAAAAAACTAAATAGTGTTCATAACTAGTAGTAATGAATGGCATCAGTCACAATTTATTATGAGAGTGTACTTTTAAAAAAAAAAATAAATATTTCGGTCAAATACTTATTTCATGATACTTCGTTTTTCTCCCGTGGTGTGTGTATCTATATTTATATATCTCATTCTTTCGCTCTTTCTCTCTCATTGACATTAATATTCAAAAATAGACTTCATCATCATCGTCTCTCTTATTTTACGTTACTAATACGTATTGTCATTCAGCCTGTGTCAACATCTGATGATGATGAATTGTTATAAACAAATTTTCTTTCTTTTTTTTCAAGAAAAAAAGAGACTGTCTATCAAACTCTCTATATGTATGCATGGATATATATATATATACGATTCTTTGATGCAAAACGACACACAATAGGAATAGGAATAAAAAATACAAGCAAAACTAGGAAAAATAAGCGTCGCTTCTTCGTTTTATATTTTTTATTTTTGTTATCTCTTCTCTCTTATTCAAATGCTATTCTCTAGAAATTATTTGTTATAATATAATATAATCGTTAAACAGTAACAGTCGGAAAGACATACATATATATATCCAATGATTTTCGTTGTTTTTGTATTTTAACTTTATTTTATCGATAATTAGAAAATGTCTAAAGACGTTGTGAAAATATCTCGATATTGTACATCATTCAGTAATTGAAATGTTAAATATACATCATTCATACTTAGAAAATTATGTCGGACACAATTATTGATATACAAACAATTCCGTTAACTAAACCATTTAGACCATCTAGTATCAAATTACCATCAGAACAACAACAACAACAAAATATATCAGCTCAAGTATGTCATTAAAATTACGTTTTTTTATTTTTTTATTTTCTTCACTTTTTATTTTGTTGTTTTTATTGATTAATAGAGAGATAAAATCGAAAGTGAATTCTATATAATGATAATCAAATATGTTCTCTTTTGAATTAAGAATAAATAAAAATCGATTAAGAGATGATGACGAGAATTTTTAATATTGTGTTTTTTAACATGATTTAATATATTTTTATTCTTCAACACATTCTGACTTGTTAACTTTATTTAAATTAAATTTATTTTTTTTAAAAGAATAATTTAATAATACTCGTTTTCAGGAAAACATTTTTTTTTAATGTCATTTTATTTTTTACAAGTAAGAAAATTGTTCATATGAAAACATGATGAAAGAGAGAGAGAGAGAGCACTAAAAAAAGCATATTAAAATATCTTACAGTTAATAATAAACATTAATTGTTGAGAATCGAAGGTTTAATTTTATCTCGATCGAAAATGTGTTTTAGAGTTCATTTAATAGGATTGATAAAAAAAAAAAACGATAAAAATTTATCGGTTCTTTGTTCCGTTCGTCTTAGTGTGTTCATTCTAAGCTTCAATCTCAATGATTGAATAAAGTCAACGTTTTACTCCAATATATCGTCTCGAATGTTTTTAGTTTTTATTGGTTTAAGAATTAAATTAAACACTTTTTTTTCTGCTTCTTCTTCTTCTTTTTCTGATTAATGTTTAAAACTCATCTATTCTAATATGAGAAGATTTTTATTTTTACGAACATAAAATATTTTTCAGTTTTTTTTTCTTCTTCAATCTAGCACAGCAATTTTAGACTATTTATTTGTATATAAAACATGATGTAATTCAAAAAACACACACATCAGTTCAATCAAGTCAATATATTATGTTCTTGTTTAAAATAATTGATGATCTATTACATTTTAAATGCGTTTAGTTAATTAACCAACAAATATTGCTTTCTTTTATAAAAGGTCAAACGTGTCTATTTTTTTTTGCGCACATTTACATCTCGAAGTTCAAGCTTATTCTTCTCTCTCAATTCTTATACTCAATAATAGATTTGATTATACATTGTGTTTTCATAGAAAACAAACTAGAGTTTTATTGAACTAGTTAATTTCTTCTTCTTCTTCTTCTTCTTATTTTGGCTTTGTTTTGGCGAAAATAACTTTTTTTTATTGTATACTATAGAGAATAAATAATTCAAGTATCTAGAATAATAACTTAAAATAAATTCATATTTTAGTTGAAATAATTTCTTTTCGATAATTATTTTTTTTTGTCATTACCTCGTTTCGTCTTCTTTAGTGCATGCTATATTAATTGAATGACCTTGATTAACTCGAGAAGAAAAACAAAAAATGTTTCGTTTTAACCCCAATATTCTTTTTCCTCTTTACAACATGTTCTAACTCTTGTGAACATAACATATCGACAGATAAAGTCTTCACCATTCATTTATTCTCTTTATTGTTATCATATTATTATTGAAATGTTTCTAGAAAAAATAGAATAAAATCCGAAAGAAAGAAAAAAATATTTTTTCATTCTACTAGTATGTGTAATTATAGATTACTTAAAAAAAAAAAAAATTAAACAATAATTAAATAATCTCTACTCATTTATAGTTGTATGCAAATTTTGTATAGTATAAACAGAGTGTGTTACATTAGTTTTATCACCAAAAAACTTTAATCTTTGTCAAATTTTTTTCAAAATCCAATATCTCAATCGTTTGAGATCTGTCTGTATATTATACAATTGGCTGGCATCAGAGTTTATATAGTGCATAAGATGAACTCTTGGTACCATATTATGTTAAAAATAAGATAAAAATATTCATACGAAGAAAAAAAGATAATGAACTTGAACATGTAGTAGAAAATAGTTTTTTTTTTCTTTTTCACAATTCTTCTATTTGTAACCAAACCAAGATGATAGTTCTGATGTTATTCATTCATTTTTCTCCTTTAAGCATCGCATTATTTTCTTGAATAATTAACGTACTAAAGTATCACTGATTAGATGAAACTAGTAAAAACTAAAAGAAATAAACTATGCACAGAGTAGAAGTATAGTCAGCGTATTTACTACTCATTAAAATTATGTATGCTCCAAACCAGAGCTCCTGATGATCCGCCCAACCCGGAATCGACTCGCTCGGACCACATCAGTTCGGGCCGCTTGATTTTTTTCTCGAACCGGGCGAACCATCCCAAAAACTTATTTCAGTCGGACGGGCTAGTCCGGTCCGAGAAATTTTACAAATTTTCTCCATATTTTCTGTTAAATTTGGTTATTTTCTAGTAATAGTCGATGTTTGTATTATCTAGTGATTTCTGTTGTTAAAAAAAGGCTTCTATTTTCTTAATTAACGGATATTGCTGTTGAACTAAGCTTTAGATAAGAGATTTTTCTACGTTTTTGCTATAATAAAGTTGAATTTAGTCTAAAAACATTTACAGTGGGACTCGAGCCGAACGGACAAATAAAGACTATCGGACAGACCGGACCAGGCTAACCGATTAGTATGATGATTCGGGCGGGCTTCGACTTTTTTTGGACCGGCTTGGGCCGTGCCGAGCCATCAAAAATTGACCTAATTAGGAGCACTGCTTCAAACACAATATTTGTCACTCACGTAAAAGTGTGTATTTTATCGACTAGCTTTTCTGTGAAAATCCAAAACAGAACTGAACAAGTGCTCAGTATCAGGTGAATACAAAGTTTTTCTTTACAAAGCTCGACTATACCCTTGGTCAATGGGTTTTTTAACATACCATTTTTCTTAGAATTTATAAGCATTTTCATTGACAAACATATTTGAAAGATATATATTAATGATTAGTGAGTGAGGGAGTGAGTGAATTTGACAAAACGTTCAAAATAGATCACTCGTTGTATAAACTATTTATGTTTTGACGATCTAATTAAATATCATTATGATTAGATGGAAGTAGAAAGATATTTTTTATTAGCAACAAATTGAGATGACAAAAAAAGATCTTGATTTATCACTTGATGATATCTCTTTAGACTACTGCTTTGATATCTTTCATACAGAATTAACACCGGCGTTGTTTAAAGAAATTTTTACGTGTAATATGTATCAGTAAATAAGTTGAAAGTCCAGAGATTATCACGGACCAAGTCAGACCAACTTTTTTTGGAAGCTTGTCTACGGGTCGGACCAATCCACGATCACAGAATTCGTATGCTCATCGGACAAAACTTTTTCTCGGCAGTTACTAAACATCAAAGGTGTAAAATGACGCCATTTTGTCTTGAAAATGTTATTGACAAAGATGGCTGTCTTTTAGTATTTGTGCTAGATATTAGTTACGCTGACTACTAAAATCTCGTTTTTTTAAGAATACGTCATTTCTGATTAACATAAGTGACCGTGAAAGCCTATCGTGGCATTTCACGAACGGTTGAACTTCGTAGTGAAATGGGAATAAACTAATAAAAGATTTATAATAAAAAGGAAATGAGCAGATTTTAGGCTTCAATAAATTTACATTCTAATGGTATATCACCGCATTTCTAATATTTTATGGGTTTTCATAGTGTTCTGCATTACACCAGCTGGTTCTTCAACTTTTCTATGTGCTTTTGCAAAAAAGAGTCACATTAAATTACTTCTGGTACGCAGAAATCGTACAATTTTATGTGGGAAAATCCTTGCGATACAACACGTTTATGAGCACCCAGATTCTTATACTGGAAGTAGCTTAATACCTGTACACAAATCGAGCCGAAAAAAAATAATCCGAGATTATGTCAAGAGCTCTAGAATATGAGAACACAAATATCAACATATAAATTGAATATCTTGTGCTAGTTCATCTTTGTTTTTGAAACTATGCACTTTTCTTAAGCACTTAAAATTATCTGTCATTCGTAAAGAGCAAAACTACTGGATAATATTATTATAATTTATTGACGTATGATCTGAGCTTAGCAATCTCATAAGAAGAGATAGCAGTAATGAGACAGGAACAATCATGGTCACATTTGGTGACATCTGTACTACATACTGTTCTCTTTTGTCGCTCTCTATCTCGAACTATTCAGTCAAGAGAATGATCAATTAAGATAAAAAAAGGTGGTATAGTATTTTATGTATTTTTGAATGTTTCTCAATAGGGAATTGGATTCAGTAGTGAAATTAAAAAAATTCTTTCCATTACAAAAAGAATCAAGATTAGATTAGTGTGCTAGAATATGATGATAAGATCTTGTTGATAACATTTATAGAACATAAAATGAAAGTATCATATATTTTGGAAATATATTTAGTTCAATCTATAAAAGAGTTTAAATAATATAATTATTCTTGTCAAAAGTTACCTTCACTCTTAAGCGTTTGGTATTATGTAAAGTTCATTGGAAATGCCACTGTTAATCTTTTTTTTTCTCCACCTCACAAATCTTATTTAATATTATTTGGTCACTTCTTTAGTTAACTACCGTGACACCTACTATATGTTCAAATGAAACAATAACGAATAGAAACAAAAGTGAAAGCAATTTGTGCGTTGTAAACTAAATATTTGTACATTGAATAAATGAAAAAAAAGAAAAACAGAAAAGTACTAAGAAAAAAATTTTAAATTCTTTTTATTTTTATTCTAATACTATTTCACATAAAACAATCTAGAAAGATAGGAGCTGCTTGATCATTGATCTGTCGTAGTTTTGAAGTGGCAGTATATATCCTAAAATTATAACGATTGGTATCCAAGGACTTCTGAGAACTCATTTCAGGCTACTTTCATGCAAAAATGGAAAAACAGCCGTCACACACTGAAGATCAAGTAATACTCGTTTTCTAACAGAACTGTCGGAATAAACTACAAATTTTTTCAGTCAATTGAACCCCTATGACAAAATTTGTTTTGCATTAAATGTTCTCTCTAGTAGCTTACAGAAAAACTAGAGTATTAGAAACTTTGTTTGTAATTGCGATGATAGTAATTTGAGAATTTTTATAAAACTTCACAAATGTAGTTTTTAATTCAAAATTGGCATCATTATTGATTCCAATTGAAATCGACAAGTATTTGTAGATGTTTGAAAAAAGAACATTATGCCTTACTTTCTCCTTTTCTTCATCGTTTATGGTTCCTGTTATTTTTTTGCATGCACACGTTGCATAAATGTTCTCGAGAATTTGAGTTGTTGAAAATAAATTGTCTATATTTGATTCATTAGAATAAACTAAAGGCCATAAGGTTTTCCTTTTTTTTTTTTCGTTTAAATAGAAAAACAGTCTTTTTATAAATCGAACAAGATATATATGATGTCTTTTTTCTTCTTACGGTAAAATGTTGGTTGAACGATTGTAAAAGAGAAGAAAAAAAAAACGTTCATACAACAAGAAGGAAAAACTAAAAGTTTTTTCTCTTTCGTTTTGACTTTAAACAATACTTCTTTTTTTTCTCATTTTCTTTATATCAATTGAATTTTGTTTTTTCCACATTTTATGTATATGAGTATAGAGGGTGTCTCATTTTTTTATTTCTCTCTGTCTCTCTCTCGCTCCCTCTCTTTCTCTCTTCTTCATTTTCTGGTTTTAATCTTAGTAATGTAAATGTTCTCATCACAAAAAGGCTTTCTTTTTTCTCCCAATGTATATAATTTACTGAGAATAGTTGTACATTTTTTTTATAACTTTTTAAACTCATATGCATAAGATAATTGAATGATGATGATGAACTATGGTCGCCCATATACCGATTGCATTTAATTATCCAATTTTAAATTTATAACAATGACTGTGGTAAGGCAAACACATTACATTTTTACAAATTATTTTATCATTAAACTTTACTCACTTATGGTATTCCTTAACTATAAAAATACAATACATATTGAATGAAAACTCAACGAGTTGTAAAAGTTTTGTCGTCTAAACAATGTATCCATTGCGTTTTTAACAAAAATTCTTCTCTTTTGCCTTGGACACTCTCGATTTTGTTATATTTGGCATATAGAAAAAAACTTCATTTGATTAAATGTTTCATGTCTCTACTTCAAACTAAATGTCAATTAAAAATATAATCAATTCAAATTTATGCCACTGGTCACTATCGTCTATAATGAGCGTAAGAAAATCACTTTCCAGATGTTTAAAGTTCAAAATGTTTATGGTCGATCGATTTTAACACTGTTTGACCCCATTTCTGGTGAACATTGTTATTGACTATTGTATTAAAAAAGAGATATTGTGTGTGTGTGTGTTTTTCTAACAGTTTCAAATCGTTCGACCCTAATAGACTTTGTTGTGGACAGTTCAAATTACTAAAGTTGATTTTGACGTAAAAATCGTTATATTGTGCTTCGTTATGACTATAATCAAAATTTATTTCTCTAATTTTTATTGTTTTTTGTTTTGATTGATTAGTATTTCTATACGCATATTTACGCTAAAATCACTTTGTGAATAAAGATGATTGTAGCTGTGTTCCGAATACTAAATTTACAAATATTGTTCTAGCATTCTATAAGAAAAAGTAAAGAGAAAAGACCGTTCATTTCATATACTGGTCGACTGTAAATGACATAAAAAAAAAAGAGAAAAGAAAGAAAAAGCAATAGAATTAGAATGATTTTTATATTTTTTTGCTATTGAAAGGTGATGTAGAAAGAACAGGATTTACACTACCACATCAAGTTTTATTCTTCTGTCTCATATGATCGCTCGAAGAAAGCCCACATTATGTATGTGTGTTTATTGTAAAATAAACCCGATTCATCATCACTCTTACAGAAGAGTACTACATGAATGATCTTGACGAAGAAGAAGAAGATGAAGAAGAAGAAGAAGAAAAAATCGTTCAAATACTTTGAGGAAACAGATTTTTTTTATTATTTTTAAACTATAAGTAGTGTGTAGCAGACAATGAAATTATTCAATGTTTTTAGGGTATAAAGTTCGAAAGTATTTATTTTGGTCGTTTAGAGTTCATAATTAGCTACAAAATCATCAATAAAAAATCTATTGTTTAATTTTAGACAAAAATTCATCGTAACGCGTACAGTACCACAAATAGAGTAAATTGTACTCAAAATTTTGCTTAGATAAAAGCATAATTTATTCACTATGAATAAATTTATATATGTTTTAGACGACAATTCGGAAAACAAACATAATTTAACATTGGTTTTCTCAGACACTATACAATAAATGTTTCATGTTAATGAAAATAAATGTTTAGATAACTTAATAAATATACTGAAGTCAATGTTTGATGTTTAGAAAAAAATTTTGAATCATTTTTTCCTATTAATATTTAATGATTGGAAAAAGAAAGATGCTTGAAATATGGTCAAACATTTTTAAACTAAATTATCATTAATTATTTTTTTTTGTTTGAGTTCAATATCATTGTCGTAGCCGATAACCGTGATCACTGTAAATGAATAATAGCTCGAAAGCATAGTAAGAAAAAATAGTGTATTGGAAACGATTGAAGTTAATATATGTATGTCTGTTTTCCCTTTTTCCTGTTTACGAACGAAACAATGTTATTTTTCTTTTTCTGAAAAACAAACAAAGACAAGAAGAAAAAAAAAAACTTTTTTTTCTATTTCTTTATCCATAAAGATCTTATATATATATATTTACATCTGTCAAACATTTCTTTGTATGGAATGCACATATGCACATACACACACACACAAAAAAAATTAGTTCATATATATCCTTTTTTTCATTCTTCTTCATCTTCTAATGTTCATTTAGTTGTTCCACTTTTGGGAAATGGAGAAAGCCAACAATATACGTGCTTTACTTTAGATCGAACTTATTTGTTGTCTCTCTCCCTCTATCGGAAATTGGTTAGAATATATTTATGGGATGTATATAGGTGAAAAAAAATCTGATTGCGTATAACAATATTTCTTTTTCTTATCTTCTCTATTCTAAAGCAGATAGGATAAAACTGTTATTAGTTTTTAGGCACTATACTATTTTTCTACTCGTTTTACTCTTTTACTCAGACATGCAGAGAAATTTTTCTTTTGTTTTTTTCTCTCTGTCTCTTCCATAATGCGAGAAGAAAACAAAATACTATCTATAGTAGTCATACTCAGTATAACGCATAAATCACGATCGTGCCACACGCTTTAATGCGAGATCATCAGCAGCAACTATAATACTAATAATAATAAATATGGGTAGACATTTATCCTCTAAAGTTAGAAGTACCTTCGTAAGTTTATGCATTTTTTTTTCTTTTTTTCTTACAAAAAAAAAATAGAGAGAATTATTGTATAGTTTGTCATAATTTGACTTGAATGACATTTGATTTGCTAGAACAAAAGCATGTCTTGTAGTTGTTTTTTTGTAATGATTAATTATAAATTTATAATTTTTGTTGTCTATCATCTCGAATATATTGTTTTTAATTAGTACAAGTCAAAATAAAAATCTGTGTTTATTTTTTTGTTTTTCATGATTCAAAAAGAGAGAGAAATGAATCGAAAACTTGATATTTAAGTCGACATTATCTGTGACAAAAAAAAGAAAATGTTGCTATATTTGATTATATAAACTGGAAAGCATAATATAACACATTAGTGTAGTAAAATCCCTTCTGTAGTGTTTCTAATCATAATAGATACAATGATTTTATATTTTTAGACAAATAGACAATGCGTTTTCATTGACAAACATATTTGAAAGATATATATTAATGATTAGTGAGTGAGGGAGTGAGTGAATTTGACAAAACGTTCAAAATAGATCACTCGTTGTATAAACTATTTATGTTTTGACGATCTAATTAAATATCATTATGATTAGATGGAAGTAGAAAGATATTTTTTATTAGCAACAAATTGAGATGACAAAAAAAGATCTTGATTTATCACTTGATGATATCATCTGTCAACAATGAAAAAATGAGTAACATTGATGAAAGTTTGGACCATCAACGACTATTAATGATTAATTCTTCATAAGATCATTGATTAATTTAGAGCGTTTTTACTTGTCCCCTTCTACTTGTTTTTACTTTTGAAGGATACTTCTCGGTTAAAACATGTAACTACTCTTCCATTAAGATAAACATAAATGTTTATTTACATTAGTAAATTCTAAATGACATTTATTTTCTTCTTTTAATATCCATTTACATCATGCTGTTACTTAAGATTTTTGTTTTGTCTCGATATAAATAGCTCCATTTTTTGCTAGTTGTTAAAATTGCATAGACTGAAGATCGAACTTTACGTAACTAAAATAGACAAAGATTCTCTCTGCACGTGTATTATTCATTGTTCCAAATAATCAAATTAGAAAAGTATCGATAAAATAAAAAAGAGATCGAAACTATTCATCTTATTTCGATTCATTTATGTTCAATCGTAATGACAATACAAAATGATATCATATGAGATTATCTTTGTCTAATAGTCTGGCTGTCTTTTTTTTCTTCTATAACAAGAAATAAAAGACAATAACAAAGTACAAATGTTCATTAGAAATAAATGTAAATAGAGATAACTGTTTGTGATAGACATAATAATGCAGGGTTTTGTTTATAAATAACATTACAGAGTACATTTAAAATATATTTTATCATACTTAATGAGTGATGCTGTGAATTTTGCATGAGACAAACCATTTGTGTAGGCGAGAGAAGATAATTTTGCAATATTGTTTCAACATATTTCGATTGAACCTTTTTATTTTTTCCGTTCATTTTAGTCTGATGGCAATTCTGGTTTTTTACGAGCGGCACGAGCAGGAAATCTTGAAAAAGTTTTAGAATTTCTTCGTTCAAGTATCGATATCGTAAGTTTCATTAATTTTATGCTTCTTTTATATTCATCAGTTAAATTTCGTTTCTACTTTTTTTTAGAATACATCTAACGCAGTATGTTATTGTTTCAACTAACACTTATTATAATTTAATTTTTTACATAATGTATTTATTTATTTAGAATGGACTTAACGCATTACATTTAGCTTCAAAAGAAGGTCATGTAAATATTGTTCAAGAGCTTCTTACACGTGGTGCAAATGTAAATGCGGCTACTAAGGTAGAAACAAAATAATCCTTTGTCCTTTAGTAAAATTGATTTAATCATATTTTATTTTTTGTGCTGCTGATTTTCTAGAAGGGTAACACAGCGTTGCATATTGCGAGCCTTGCCGGTCAAGAAGAAGTGGTTAAACTTCTAGTCAAACATCATGCAAATATTAATTGTCAATCACAGGTATTGATTGTCATCAAGTGTCATTGTTCAAGTCAATTGATACTAAATAAATTTTATTTTAGAACGGCTTTTCACCGTTGTATATGGCTGCGCAAGAAAATCATCTTGAAGTTGTTAAATTTCTGCTCGTTAATGGTGCAAATCAAAGCTTAGCTACAGAAGTGTGTTTATACACAATATTAAAATAACAATAAAATATTAAAATATTTTATTTGCCTTTTTAGGATGGTTTTACACCACTAGCTGTTAGTTTACAACAAGGTCATGAGAAGGTTGTTGCAATTTTACTAGAAAATGATTCTAAAGGATCAAAAGTTCGTCTACCTGCATTACATATAGCGGCGAAGAAAAATGATACTAAAGCCGCTGCCTTATTATTACAAGCTGACAGTCAACCTGACCTTAATTATAAGGTAAAATGAGCTTTTTTCTTCTCTGTACTTAGGTGATTAACGACAAAATACCAGTGATCTTGATCTTTTATCTATCTCATTACCTCTTCTCTTAGGGAGGATTTGTCAATTGTACAACAAAGGTTTGTCACTGCTTTATTGTTGTTTTGTCTTTCATGCATAACGTTTCTGTATTTGGCTTTCCACTTGTTTATGCATTTCTATGCAACCTCTCATGTTCTATGAGAACTATGAAAGTAGCATTTATTTATCCCTCCTTAAGTGTTTCAAATAGGCGCTGATCAGTGCTAAAGATGGATGTAAACAAACCACCAGTCTTTTATATAATTTAAGAAATATTTAAAACGTTCCCTAGCAGTCGACCTTTCTTTTATTTGTGATGTGTTAATGTTGTGCTGAGTGATAGGAGTTTTTTATCATTTCTGCTGTAATATATTGTTTTCCTGTTTATATTTTAGCTTGGAAGAGTAAGAAAGCGTCCTTTTATATTCTACTAGCATACTAACGACTAACAACTATTTCAAACAGTTTTAGCTTGATCTCTTTCAGTACTAAAACCTTTGATTTTAGACATTCTAACATACTTTCTATACTTTGAGCATACATAAGATATTTCTTGAAATTTGCACTAACAAGGGAATCTTATCAAGTGATTCTTCAATTTTTTTTCAGAATGTACTTTATCACAGGTACATTTTGATAATGATCACGAATTTGATATTCGTTTGTCTCCACAGGCTCTTCTTGGATGAACCTGCATAAATCACGCCTCTAGAAAACCACCATGAGCTTCTAATGGGACATATTCTGATACTGGCAGATTGTAGGGCTCATTGAGTTACTCATCTAGATAAGTTTTTGGGACTAAAACATCAATTTCTGTAGAATTATAAATTTTTCTGGTCTTAACTTTCCAGTTTTCATTTCAGCAAAAGATTTATAACACTACAGAAATTGATGTTTTAGCTCCGAAAAATTTATTTAGATGAGTAACTCAATGTGCCCTACAAACTGCCGGTATCAGACTATGTCTCATTAGAAGCTCATGGTGGTTTTCTAGAGACGTGGTTTCTGCAGACTCATCCAAGAAGAGCCTGTGGAGACAAACGAATATCAAATTCGTGATCATTATCAAAATGTACCTGTGATAAAGTACATTCTGAAAAAAAATTGAAGAATTACTTGATAAGGTTTCCGCGTACGTTGTGGCAGAAATACGACCTTCATTTTTATTCTTTTCGTTATAATCACTGGGAGGAACAATTTTACTAATAATTTTTTTTCTCTCTACACTGATGCTGAGATTTTCTATAAGCACCTATGGAGTAAGAATAGTCGGGTAGATGTATCTTGTGCCTTCACTAATTATTAATCATGAGAACACAACAATGCTTTTGTTACTTTTTACTAAAGATTTATTATTCTAGTACATTTGTATTGTATTTTCTTCTATTTTTAGAGCGGCTTTACTGCTCTCCACATTGCCAGTCATTACGGAAATGTTGAAGTTGCTCAATTATTGATCTCGCGCGGTGCCGATGTTAATTATGCGGCTAGTGTAAGTAATGAGTATTATACTTAAACTAAACGATGGTTTATTTTTGAACAATTTCATATTTTTGGGATTATTTTTTGTTATAAGATGATGGATCTATCATAAAGCAAATGTGCCTGATATTCTAGGTATTTTTTGTTTTTCTGTAGTATTTCATCTATGATAAGCTATAACTACAGATCGTAAACATAAATACGTCTAGATTGTATAAATAATGACTATTAGAAACACTAAACTACCGATTAATATTCCGCATATGTCACTAATTGGAAACGATGTGGAGATGCTTATGATTTTAGGAATTGATGTGGAAATAAAAGTTGATAACTGAGTAGTAGTTATTAATATTTTTTATAGTAGTTAATGTATCCAAATAGGCAATCGACATTAAGGGTGTCGCTCCCCTCTTGTTGGGCTTTCCGTAGAAATGCTGTAAAATAAAAAATAAAAGTTACTAAAGCCTCATATTTTCAGAACTAATTGGAAATTCAATGCACCATTTTTTCGTTTTCGTTTCGAATTTTTAACTGTTACCGTTCACGAGTTTTCCAGAAAACTCGGTTTTTCATTGTGCCTCCATTAACGTTCATCCGATCGAGTTAAAAATTCTACCATAGGAACTCAAGGTCATATCGCACAGGTATCTTCTGGAAATATTTTTAAGACATTTCCTGGTCGAGCTATAGGAAAAATACTGAAAAATGTCTCAAAAACCAAGTTGTTAAATTTCAGAAACCGTATAACTCGGTAAAGAAAGGTCTAAAATAAAATTCAAAAAAACTACCTCTGCAGTAGTGTTTTGAGTGCCTTTGGTAAAATTTTTAACTTGATCAGATGAAATTTAATCCTGATGTGACACAATGAAGCACAATGGAGTGGTCTCATTTTGTACCCCACATTTTCCTCTACATTAGGCTATGCTCAGCTCAAAATCCGAAATTTTCTCAAAAAAGAAGGTTAGGGTACCCTTAATGCTGAAATCTAGTTTAGGAAAATATAAAGATCAATGTAAAACTATCTTTTTTGAAACTAGCCATTTTACCGGTATAACTTTGCTTTGAACAGATGCTCGACCTACAGCTTTGTTTTCTACTGTGCTTATACTGGATCATGATGTTGTTGATGTTAAAAAAGTTGATTCTACTGGAATATCAAATATCCAAAATGATGTATCTATAATACTCATAGAAATTCTCAAACATATTGCAAACCAAAGATTGTACAATAGTTTTGCCCAAAGACGAATATAGTTATTGTTTAAATGACTAATGTATTAGCTAAATATAATACATTATTTGTTTTTATAATTAATCACACTTTGAATAGTGAGGAAATAAACAAGTTTCATTGATACAAATAAAATAATTTCAATACTTTATTATGTTACCGAGAATAACAATTTTTATGTCATATTTTTGCCATATGAATAAGATCATTTGTGAATTAATGTCTATTTTTTTTTAAACAGCAAAATATCACACCATTACATGTTGCATCAAAATGGGGTAAAGAAAATATTGTCAAATTATTGTTAGAAAAAAATGCACAAATTGATGTTAAAACAAAGGTATAAATTGATTCGTTTGATGGTTATTACATGCGCTTTAAATAATTATTTCCTTTTTATTACAACAGCAGTCATAATAATTTTTATTTAATTTCAAATTAAATAAAAATTATTATGACTGCTGTTGTAATAAAAAAGATATATTCTATAGAAATGATTGGCTCTAAACAGAAATAATGATAAATTATTTTTCATGTTTAGGATGGTTTGACACCATTACATTGTGCAGCACGAAGGTGAGAGCACACAAAAAGTCGATTTAATTATCTTAATTCATTGATTACTGATTCCTTTTCAGTGGTCATGATCAAGTTGTTGATTTATTACTTGAAAGTGGAGCCCCATTTGGAGCCAAAACTAAAAATGGATTATCTGCTCTTCACATGGGTAAACACACACGTATTTTAATTATTCTTTTATTACTTTATTTTTCAATTTTTTATAGCTGCACAAGGTGATCATGTTGATGCAGCAAGAATATTGTTATATTATAAATCTACAATTGTTGATGATGTTAGCTCAGTAAGTTGAAATTAAAACAAGAGAATATATCATTATATCTATAATATTTTTCTTACTGTAGGATTATCTAACTGCATTACATGTTGCGGCTCATTGTGGTCATTTAAATGTTGCGAAACTTCTTTGTGAACGGCGAGCGGATGTTAATGCAAAAGCTTTAAATGGATTTAGTCCACTACACATAGCCTGTAAGTATCTTTATCTTGTTTGTAATAAAACATATAAATTTAACTTTTAAACTATTTCTTTAAGGTAAGAAAAATCGTTTGAAAGTTGTAGAATTATTATTGGCAAATGGCGCACAAATTGAAGCTCGAACAGAATCTGGTTTGACACCATTACACGTTGCCGCATTTGTTGGTAGTCATGAAATTGTTGTGTATCTAATTAATCATGATGCAGTACCTGATTCGATAACTGTTCGAGGAGAAACACCATTACATTTGGCTACGCGTGCAAATCAAATTGAAGTCATCAAAACATTATTAAAATACGGTGCAACAGTTGATATTAAAGCAAAAGAAAAACAAACCTCTTTGCATATTGCTACGCGACTATCGAATATTGATGTTGTTAGTTTATTATTAAAACAGGGTGCCAATGTTGATAATGTGACGAAAGATGGCTATTCAAGTTTACATATTGCTGCCAAAGAAGGACAAGAAGAAATCGCTAGTTTAATTATTGATCATGGAGCATCATTGAATATTGCTACAAAGGTATAAGAAAAAATAGCTGGATTTAAGAGTGAAGTTAACTTATTTTCCTTTGCTATTTTAGAAAAATTTTATGCCTCTTCATGTGTGTAGCAAATATGGAAATATTAAAGTAGCAAATTTATTATTACAAAAAGGAGCATCACCAGATATTCGTGGAAAGGTAGAATGTATTTATCTCATTATTAAGTGAAATTAATCTCTTATATTGTTTAGAACGATTTGACTCCTTTACACGTTGCAATTCACTATAACCATAGTCATGTTGCGTTATTATTATTACAACATGGCGCTACACAATTACCAGCTCGAAATGGTTATACACCGCTACATATTTGTTCGAAAAAAAATCAATTAGAAATTGCCGAAATGTTATTGGAATATAATGCGAATACAAATGCAGCATCCAATGGCGGTTTTACACCGTTACATTTAGCTTGTCAAGAAGGCCATAGTGACATGGCCTATTTATTATTAGAAAATCATGCTGATCCAAATGCATCATCAAAATGTTTATTACGTGCACTACATTTATGTGCACAAGAAGATCGTGTTAAATGTGCTGAAGCTCTCGTTAATAAAGGTGCTGATATTAATGCACAAACATTATCGGGCTATTCACCATTGCATGTTGCTTGTCATTTTGGTCAAATAAATATGATTCGTTATTTGTTACAATTAAATGCAGATGTTGATATTGAAACAAATGTAAGTATTACAATTATTTAAGTAAAAACATTTATCCATTGTTCTCTGTTTCGTTTAGCTTGGTTTTACATGTTTACATTCAGCTGCTCAACAGGGTCACGTACTAATAGTCAAATTATTGCTAGAAAATGGAGCATCTCCAAATAAGACAACAAAGGTTTGTTAAATATTATTTACCTCGATTTCATAACTAGTATTTGAGTTAATCTTTATAGCATGGTCAAACACCATTAGCAATTGCTCAACGTCTAGGCTATATATCTGTTGTCGAAGAATTAAAAGTTGTTACAGAAACAACAATAGCTAGTAAACATGAATTAATTACAGAAGAGAGATATAAGGTAATTGAAAAATAATGCTCTAATTATTGAAAGGTTATATAGTCAGTTGTGATAATCATTTTTTAGATACAAGCACCTGAAATATCACATGAAGAACAGCCATTAACTGATTCAGATGATGAAACAGGTAAAGAAACATATTTTTTAATTTTTGTGTTAAACAAATAGTCGATCGCGAGACGTTCATTACAGATACACATGTTAAAAATGATGATGATGAATATGACTATACGTATCCTGAAATTGGTCGGTGTGAATCGAAAAATATAATATCATTGCCATCAT
Organism: Didymodactylos carnosus; assembly: GCA_905250885.1. NCBI lineage: Eukaryota > Metazoa > Rotifera > Eurotatoria > Philodinida > Philodinidae > Didymodactylos > Didymodactylos carnosus. The sequence goes on along the minus strand of CAJNOQ010001504.1, from coordinate 6,865 downwards.
TCAAAGAAATGTGGCGTAAAAATTCTGTTGCTGTTGAAACAACACTGCAACAGTCTACCACTAATCAGAATGAAGTTAATAATAGGAATTCCTATTGTAAGTGTAGCATATTGCCACAAGAATGTTGCCTGATAATAATGATGGCTGTTTAAAAAAAAAGAACTATATCACTTGATGCTTCAACCCTTTTTCTTGTATGAATGCTCTCGCCTGATATAAAAAAAAGAAACAAACGAATGCTTTAAATAAGCATGACATTCCATCTAAACGATGTCTGCATGTGAATGTTGTTTATAATGAAGAGATATATTAAAACTATTGTTATTGATTAAATTTTTTATCATAAACTATTTAGATATGCTCGGTGATGGAAGTTCTAACGCTCATATGCAATATTTACGGGACGGCATGTTGAATGAAACGGAAGAACATAAATTAAATCAACCATCATTCAGCAAGGTATGTTTAAAACAAATGTTAACGATTAAAATCGTTTAGAGAAAAATATATTTTAAAGTCTATCACATTAGCTCATCGAATCGTTGAGAAAATAATAACTACGGTTTATTTAAATAAATACTTATCATTCCACAAAAGAACAGAACAAATTTAGACTCTAGACTCTTTTCGTCTATTCAAGAAAACAATATCCATGCCTTTAGAGAGCGAATCATCTACCCAAGAGAGATTTGGTGCGCTCTGAGGTATAAACGATGCGTTACGTACGTAATGTTCATATAAGGACGAAGAGGGAACTTTGTAGTAAATGTTTCGGTATTCCACTTTTTTTCGCCTTCAATGTACGTACACTCCATTATAACTCATTGCTTTATAAAACAAGACTGGTGAAACTTTAATTATTTTCTCTTTCGTCAAGGACGAATCGGACTATCCGATGCGAGCTGTGACCGATTGGACAGAATCACGAGATAATCTACATGAACCACAACAATTTGATAATGAACAAATCACAAAACCAAAACACGGCGGGTGAGTGTAAAAACAATAAACTGTCTCTCAAAACCAAAAAACCTATGATAACGGATTCTATGCAGTCTGTTTCATTGCTGTCTGTATCGTGTTGTATTATTGTGTTTGTTTTTTTATCTATCGGTTATATAGGGAACGGTTTCAGTGTCGATCGTAAGTTTTCTATCATTTTCTCATTTTCTATTAACTTTTATTACTAACATCACTCAAATGTAGTTTTTTTGTGTCGTTCAACACGTTTATCTGAGTTTATGTATGTAAAGTGCATAAAAATTGCATACTAATACTCAGATTCGAATATACGAGTCATTGTCTCGTAGCTTTTTTCGTATTTTGCTCGGTATTAGAATTAGTTTAGTTCTAGTCGAAAATTTTTTAATTCGGCGTAGAGAAGAACAAAACTAATTAGAAGTTATTTCTACAAAACATACAAAAGAAGCTTCAGTGGTGAGAGTGCCATAGCTAATTCATGTTACATGGATTAGTTATATTAAGAAAATTATCTGCTTCTTAAAAATGAACTTTCACTAATCCTTGCTTCAAATCAACTGCAATAATACACATAGAATAACATAATCTCTATTTAGCTTTTGTAGCAAATTGTGTCAAATTCATTTATTCGATTCTTACGCTTTATTACACTAACAAAACAATAAACTAGTTTGTTTTCTGAAACTTATTATTGTTATTCTGTTCTAGGTTTCTTGTCAGTTTCCTTGTTGATGCGCGCGGTGGTGCTATGAGAGGTTGTCGTCATTCTGGTGTTCGTGTTATTATACCACCAAAACGCGCTAGTATGCCAACAAGAATCACATGTCGTTTTGTGAAACGAGAAAAACTAACTGTTCCACCACCGTTGAATGAAGGCGAAGCATTGGCAGCACGTGTGTTGGAAGTTGGGCCTGTTGCTTGTAAATTCCTTGGGTAAGAATATTCTAATTTTTCTATTTTATAAATGTAACTTCATATTATTGTTTTTTTGTAATTTAAGACCTGTCATTTTGGAAATACCACATTTTGCATCGCTACGTGGACGTGAACGTGAAATTATCGTTTTAAGAAGTGATAATGGTGAAAAATGGACAGAGCATTCGGGTTCAATGACTGACGAGGCAATGAAAGAAGCACTAGGCAATGCAGTCGCTATGGAGGGTAAAATACGATTTTGTCTATCTTTATATCTAAAGATGATAACTAAGCATCCAGTATTTTGTTTTTTCTAGAACTAGATAATCCAGAAGATCTACATTCGAAACGTATAACTCGTATAACTACAAACGATTTTCCTCGTTATTTTGCTTTAATAACACGTGTACGACAAGAATCAAATTTTATCGATGATAAAGGTGGTATATTGAGTTCAAGCGTGATATCACATGTGGAAGCAAATATTCCTGAAAAAGCATTACAAAAACGTATCCGTGTTTCATTACATGTATTACCAATTCCACAACAAATTGTTCATCGTTCATACGGTACACGTGTCAATGTCAGCCCAGTTGTAACGGTTGAACCACGTCGAAGAAAATTTCACAAACCGATTACATTAACAATTCCATTACCAAAACCATCATTCACGTCATCGAAACAGCAACAAAGTGGCGCATATTCAAGTGATTCACAAACATTAAAATTATTATGTAGTATCACGGGTGGAACGCATGCAGCGCAATTTGATGATATTACAGGACATACACCGGTTACATTTTCGAATGATTGTGCGACGTTCACAACAACAGTTTCTGCTAGGTAATAGCAAAAAATTGCTTGAATATTATTTGATCATTCTCGTTTGTTTATACAGATTTTGGCTCATCGATGCTCAAGGCGTACAAGATGTAATTAAAATGGCTCATGATATTTATCGTGAAGCAACAGCTGTTCCGTACATGTCTCGTTTTGTTGTATTTGCTAAACGTCATGATCCAGATGAAGCGATGGTCCGTGTATTTTGTGTAACAGATGACAAAGAAAATAAAACGTTAGAAATGCAAGAACATTTTACTGAAATAGCAAAATCAAAAGAAGTTGAAGTACATATGCGTGATGTCAATAATTCAAAAAAACTTTTACTTTTTTTGTTTTCTTTAATAGGTTCTTAATGGTAATAGTATCTATGTTGATGTGGGTGGTAATTTACATGCGGTTGTTAAAACAAGCGATCAATTAATAATTACATTTCGTTCGTTTCGTGAAAATCGTTTACCATTTGTTGTTCATATACGCGATCCACATCAAGACGCAAATGGACGAATGAGTTTTTGTAAAGATAATTTGAAAACAACCGGACCAATACCAAAATCAACATCAGCAACGTTAACAAATGGAAATATAATTGTTAACGGACAAAATCTTACTGATACACAATCACTACAATCGATTTGCAATTTAAATATTTCAATACCATCCTATGATAAAGTAAGTAAGGCGTAGCTGTAAAACATTCATATATTAGACCAATCATCGAGTAGCTTTTTTAGTAAGTTTTTAACTTTAATGAGACTTAGTGTATCTCAGAAGACACATTAGATACTTTTTTCTACAACATGTCTCTGAATATCTTATTGTAACAATATTGCATAGCATCCTGAAATACTAAAAAACCAACTTTTGTCGCCATTTGCCAGCGTCTATATATCTATTTAACTAATGCACTACGGGAATTAGAAGAATAATTATCATTAATATTAAAATGTATATTTCCTCTTTCTCTAGGATTTCCTCGAAGTAAGGATTGTTATAGATTTAATTTTACTTTTGTTTATTCGTATAGTTGTTGTTGTTGTCGCTTTATTTTCTGTTGGACATTATTTATTCCTGCATGTTTTTTATTTTTATCATTTTGAATACCATAAAGACACTTTTACCTCTAAAAATTGGATTGTCTTTTTTGAACCGTCAAAATTTTCTCATTCAAAATGTTTTAATATTTGTTGTTATCGTTATGGGTCTTGACGTGATTAGAAAACTTTATTCTTATTTCATTTAGAATGAAGAACGCTTACGTGCAATACATTCAATGACAATTAGCGATCGCGACATGGATCCAAGATCGGAGGGTAGATATTTTTCATTATTTATTTATCGATCTATATCCTATTACTGTCTTTTAGCCGATATGTATCGTAAAGGTGAAATACGTTTAACTGACATTGCGAAGTATCTGGGTCAAGATTGGCCTGCATTAGCTGCTGAATTAGAATTGAGTGAAGAAGAAGTAACACAATTGATGGATCAACATGGTGAAAATGCAGCACTTCACATGTTAAGATATTGGTTAAAGTCAAGGGGTCCTGAAGCGACAGGTAAAAACCTAAAATCAACATTTCATTCGCATTAAATTCTATTTCATTGGCTTTTTTTCAAGGTAATTGTTTACAACAAGCATTAAGAAAAATTGGAAAAGAAAATATCGTACATAGCTGTGTATTTAATATTGAATGGGTGACGGATGCAGCTGAAAAAGAATTGGCTAAAGCTCGTTTAACGAGTCGAGGTGGCGAATCACACGGAAGACGAGTAGGACTTTTTTCATTTTTTAAATAGAAATACTAGACTATGATTTTATTTAAAACTTTATGTTTCAGGGTGATGAGGGTTTTGAAAGTGATGATGAACCTGACCGAAGACGGCAGCAAAAGTATTCGAAATCAAGTATGTTTTCCCGTTTATGAATGACATCATGTGTACTAATGTTACTGTTATAAAGCAGTGGATACTCTTTAAAAAAGTACTCTTTCTTCGTTGAAGTTTTCTAGTAGTTATCATTTTGATAAACAAATTTATTTGTATAAAAGAGGATTACGCTTTTGTGCTACGCCAGTCTACAATTTAAAACGTATTCTTAGTATATCAAACCAATTCTTTCTTAATCGCTACTTAGTGGCTTGTCCAAAGGTAACGCTGTGACATTCTTGACACAGTAATTTGGGGTTTTCCCGAAAATTATAAGAGCTAGAAAGTTTGTTTTTACGTCATTCGACGCGACTCTTCTTACTCTAGTTTGAGCATAAAAACGAAAATTTTTGGTTAAAGACGCGAGTTTCCAGAAAACCTTTTTAGACCGGTAACGCTGTGACATAAAAAGACCCTAAATTCTAACTACTCCTCATCAAAGTGCAAATTCCTGCGAATTTAGAAGAGCTAATAAAAAGTGTCTCAAGCAAGGTTTATAGAGGAGCTAACGAGCTTTTTTTGCTGAAAAGAATTTTTTTCAGAGTCCTTTAACGGGTTGGGCGAAAAAAATGATGCCACTTTGCAATTTATCCTTTGGATAATCATATCAACTCCAAAGCTTCGTTCTGAGCTTAAAAGACGCAGAATTTTCTCTAGTTTCTAGTGCTGTGTTTAGATTAACCCCTCCTCATAATAGAAGCCTCTGGGGCTTCTAAACTGTCCAAGCGTTCAAAATTTTTAGCGAGGGCTTATATTATGGGGGCGATTTTAAAAAACAGAGATTTTGAATTTCGATGCTCTTGCCTTTCTAATCACGGTAATCTCAATTAATTTGAGCTTCTATTATCGGGGGGGGGGGGGGGTATTGGGGCCAGAATGGGTTTTTGCCGTGGGAAAAAAGGAGGGAATGGAGAAAATT
>CAJNOQ010001503.1:0-30898 GCA_905250885.1 Didymodactylos carnosus | reverse complement strand
AAAAAATGCGGTTTCCAAACTGTGGTTTTCCACTTGGTTGGACTCTGGAGAACCCAGATCGACCTTCAAAAAACTAAACGACGCATCATTTTGTTCGGTTTTTAATGGGCTTTCGAATGAGAGGTTGCTCGAACAGAATGGACAAAAACTAACGAAGTTGCAGACAAAATATCACTCATAACTCTTTTTCGCAGTTTTTCGATGAACCTCCTTTTGTAAATTCTATAACTCAGTCAAAATAACGTCTGGAAGGCTAATAATTTTTTCATAACCTTAGTTTTGATTGTAGAATCCAAAAATATAATAAAAAGTATATGTTAAAAAATTTCACGTTACGGCTCTTTTGCTGTATGCTTGATGCTTTGACGAAACGTCTCTTAAAGTCTAAAACCCTAAACGGCTAAAAGAGTAAAACTCGAAAACGCCAAAACTCTGAAAGTCTCAAAGTCCAAAAAGCTAAAAGTAAAACTCTAATAAGCGAAAACTTTGAAAGTGTAAAACTGTAAAAATCTAAAACTCCAAAAGTCTAATAAGCTTAAAATGTAAAACTCTAAACGCCTAAAAGTCTAAAACTCTGAAGGTCCAAAACTCTAAATGTCTAAAAGTGTAAAACTCTACAATGCTGAAACTCTAAAAGCCTAAAACTCTAATAAGATTAAAGTCTAAAACTCCAAAAGTCCGAAAATCTGAAAGTGTAAAGGTGTAAAACTCTGAAACGCTAAAACTCTAAAAATCTAAAAGTCTTAAACTTTAAAAGTCTAAAAGTTTAAAAGTGTAAAATTCGAATTAGCTAAAAGTCTAAAACTCTAAAAGTGTGAAAGTCTAAAAGTGCAAAAGTGTTAAACTCTAAAACGCTAAAACTGTAAAAGTCTAAAAGTATTAAAGTAGTTAAGTCTAAAACTCTAAACGTCTGAAAGTGTAAAAGTATATAAACTAATAGATAGTTTTTACTTAGGCTAGATAATTCATCAGAGTATGAGTGAGTATGCAGCAAAGATTTATCACACAAAGACAATCCTTGCACAGACAATAGACAGAACCGAACAAATTTCACTTCTGCAGTAAAATACCACAAAAGTAAACTGACTTTCTGTCAGACCATCTGACAGAACGTCAAAGTTTACTTTAGCAGTAATTTACTGCAGAAGTGAAATTTGTTCGGTTCTGTCTATTGTGTAAAAGTGTAAAACTCTAAAAGGCTAAAAGTCTTAAAGTCTAATAAGCCAAAAGTCGAAAACTCTAAAAGTCTAAGACTGTAAAAAGGTAAAAATTCATAATATTGCCGGTGGTGTAAGTTGTGCAGTAGTGATTACATCCACCTATCAAGATCAGCATCAACATGCATCTTCCAGCATCTCATGCATTACAACATCGAAAATTTTCACGATCACACCATTATGTAGACAAATGTTAAACAGGCACACTTAATGTTGGAGAAAAATGAATTATGAAAGAAAGCGCGAAAGTGGGAAATAAAAATCACTCGGTACTCTTTGTTGTTGTTATTTTGTTCTTTGTATCAACAATAGGCAAGAGACTACACGGTACTCAAGTGAAGATAAATTGCCATTAATGGACACAGAATAAATTGATATAAACATATATTACAGATATTAATTAGAAGAATAGCTTTCTTGTCTTGAACCTTTAAAAATATTTGTGAAATCTAAAAATAATTAAAAATGTCAAAGTAAATGGTATAGAGTGTACAATGAATTTAGATTTTCTCAAAATATAACTGAACTGCCTTAAGAGGTTGGTGGTTAAACAAAGCTAATGGAAATATTAACCTTTAGCTCAAACTATAGTTTGAGCTAAAGGTCTATCGCAAGTATACTTCCGATAGATATAACCATTAGAAAATGCAATTATAAGATAAATAATTTTCTCTTACTTTTCATAAATGATGTTTGAAGATAAGTTGCTAGCAAGTAATGAATAGTAAGCCACGATAATGCCAATATTAAAATTGTTAATGCGTGAATTCTAAAAATGAAAAACAAAAAAAAATCCCTATCACATGTTCTTGATCATTCATGTAATTTCTATTTTTAATACTTAGTATGTGAAAGAGTTCGGATAAAAGATATGAGTAAAATGAGTATAATATCTATGAGCCAGAGTTGGAACCGGTCTATCTGTGACAGCGTATTTCTAAAAAGCTCTTAGTCGAATAAAACTGAACGAAAAAGAAAATATTGATTACTAACTTTCAAAGTACCGATTGTTATTACATTTCATAAATCTAGATCCGTTCTACTGAACGGAAATAAGCTTTTTTCTCATGTTTAAAAAATAAAGTACCGGGCGGGTCAGAATAAATGAGGATCTCAGTATTTTGCTTATAACTTGGTTTGGATTTGTTTCCGAGGCTCGATGTTTTTTTAAAAGATGCGCTACGAAATTCTCTACAAAAAATCATATCTAAACAATAATTTCAGAACTTCAATCAAGGAAACTAAGCCAATTAGATGAAAGTCGAAAAAAATGAAAACTTTCCAAACTCAAAATGATTTATTGTGTTAACGATTTGAAAGTAAGAAAAAGTGAATTAGCCATTTTGTAGCCCTGACTTGATTCTATCTTTTGGCTACACTTCAGATTTTTTCGCATCAAAAGCCATGGAGAAATAATAGTTTTTCTATCGGTTGTCATGCAGTTTTTCCCCTAGTTCCCCAGTTTTGACCCTAGAAAAGCGAGATTAAATCGGAATGACCCTCGCTTTTCAGCACTAAATCTCTATTTGATCCTCTATCAAACAAAATATCAACCGGCTTTGTATCGCTTTTCATGACAAAATTACAGCGATAATACTGAAAAGTACGAAAATGATCACTGTTAATGGGTCCCAGACGTCCGGCGCGCTGTACCGAAGGGTTTTCAAAAAGAATTTTTAATAGTTTTCTGACCAAATCGTATACGCTCTTTCAGAATCTGTGATCAAAAACGAATTTTGAAATTGAGGAGGTGGAAAGTATGTCAGAAAAACGCGGTTTTCTCACGGACTATATCTTAAGAATCGAGTTTCGTGTATTCATGTTACTTATACTACGGCTACACTACTCAAATAATCACGATTAAGCATTTTCTAGTGTAACCGAATTTATTTTGGATCATGATTAACAATATTTAATCACATTGAACAGAAATGTGTGTAACCACACTCATCACGATTAAAAAGATAATCGTGATTTAACTCGTGATAGCCATAACTATAAATACTCAGTGTGCAGGAGAAAATTCATTTTTGTGTTGGCAAAGTTGACATGGATACAGTAACACTCTTAATCTGATCAATTGATTTGTTGACACCGTCTGCTAATAAACCTTCTTGCACTTTTTTTGGACCGCCACGATTCCGATGATTTGCTATTTCATTCGGTATTATTTCATCGTTTAACAAATTTAACAGCAAGTTTGTTTCTTCCTTAGACCACCAACATCTTTTTGCCTTCATTTTATTCTTGTAACTCTGCGTAATCATTTTTAACAAAAAAATTCATTATTAATTATTTATTTATTCATCTGTAACAGAGTCTAGTAATGCCAGAAAAATACTTTAGAGAGATAAGATAAGATTTATTTTTACTAAAGAGCAGGATACCACAAAAGTAGGCAAAACAGAGTTCAGGCTGATTGCAGTTGAACAGTCATATGCAAGCGCCGCTATCATGATCCTTGTTCGATAGAGGCGGTTAAAATTAATCACGATTAAAGATAATCATCTTCCGAACATGATTATCTTTACCCATGATTTTTAAAAAAAATCGTGATGAAAGTAGCGGTTTCTTTAGGCGGTTAGTTTAATCACGATTAAAGATAATCGCCATTATCTGCGTAGTGTAACCGTAGTGCTACTCGTTTAAAGTATAACAGATAGAACAGGTTTTTCTTTTCGCTTCATTCGTTTTCCAGATTTTGAAATATTCCGTTTATCCTTTTTTTTGCGAGCCTATCTCTTTAATTAGATGACAATTCTACTGTACAACTAATGTTGCTGAACGAACTCGAGCTATGCGTGTAAAATCGTTTTAACATTGAATAAAATTGCCTTATCGTGTCTACAACGATTATTTGACTGAGTTTCTATATATGAGAATAACAACAGTTTTCATATGTCTAAAATTCGTTTGTTTGTTAAAGGAGATAGTTTTATCCATGATCCCACGAAACAAATGGATGAACGATCACCATCGCAAAAAAGACGAATTACGTAGGTTATTAAACAGTTTAAAGTGAAAAAATAGAACTTATATGGTCATTTCTTTTAGTGACGAATCAAATAATGAATTAACTGATCGCCTATCAGAACAATCATACGATGCCCAGGTGATTGAATCGTACTATCCGATCGTACAAGATCGTATACGAATCGTACGAAATCATATACGATTATGTACGATTTACATACAAATCGTGGTACCTGATTTGTCCTCTGGCTCGTACTGTACGATTTCATACGAAGTTGTATGATCGTATATGATCTACTACGATCGTATTATACGATCCAGAGGACAAATCAGATACCACGATTCATATATGATTTTCATACGATTGGTACGATTTTGTCTAATTCAGATACGATCTTAGTACGATTCTTCGACCTGGGTGGATATGAAAAAAAAAATGTTTCGGTTTGTAAGAAAAGATTATTACAAATCTTTTTATAAAACTTTTAGATATTTTTTTATTAAACTTACGTTAGACTATTACTCACTATATGATCTGTTGTATGTTTACGAAAGATATTTTGTTTTATTTTAGTCCACAAATGATCAGACGTCCGCTAAAATGGAAATAATGTATAAAACAGTGGAAAAATCGAGAAAAATTGCTTTTATTGGTATCATAAGACAAACGGGAAGGTCATTTTTAAATAAAATGCCTATTTTTCATTCAAACCAAGTGAAAATTTGTTCACATAGGTAAAAACTGATGACAAATCCAATGGGCATACTTTCTAGATCTCCAGAGGGTCTTCAAGAGGTCTCTGTAAAACCTTTTCTTGAAGAAACATAGTATAAGCAGAACCAGTGGTAACATGTGTCTTTCTTTAAGATAGTTTCGTTTGGAACTGAACTAAGTTAATTTGGTATGCCTAAAGCAAATAAAAGGAACAGTCAATTACACGCTGCAAGAGCGTGTCAAATGTAAAGATTTCGGATCCAAGTGACTCATCCGATGATGAATATCAAATGGATATTGATGACGAAGAATTAAGTTTTAAAGACAAACTTTTGGTAACCGACATTGGTGATCTTGCTGAAATGTGCAAGTCGAAATGTGACACAAAATATCTTAGTACTTTGCTTTATATGTCGTTACGTTTCTTGAACATTAAGCGGGAACATGTTGATGACTATTTGAAGAGTATTGGTTTTATGACCGCGGAAACTTCTCATAAATGGGCGACAGTGTTTATTAAAGGAGATTATGAAGAATTTTCAAATGATTTACGTGGTGGTAAACAAACTGATTCATTTTATGATACGTTTCCCGAGATTGAAGCAGATGCAAAAGTCAGTGCAATCACATCGTAGAATATCAAATACAAACATAAACGAACATTAATGAACATATATTTTCTATTGCGATACTTTTATTCTGCACGTTTTCGTTGATATTATATAGAAAAGCATGATGGCAGATCAGTCTGTCGATTAAAGATCATGAAATCTCGATTGAAATAAGAAAAACTGTTCTTTCAGGAAAAGGTTTTCCAGAGACCTCTTGAAGACCCTCTGGAGATCTAGAAAGTATGCCCATTGGATTTGTCATCAGTTTTTACCTATGTGAACAAATTTTCACTTGGTTTGAATGGAAAGTAGGCATTTTATTTAAAAATGACCTTCCCGTTTGTTTTATGATACCAATAAAAGCAATTTTTCTCGACACAGGAAAGAAAAGAAAAAAAATGATCTTGTAATTTTGCAACTGGCAGTATGATGAGTCGAATGAGATAAAATATTTGGCTCCATCACTTATGCAGAAAAACTAGATAGGGTTACAAAATCGACCTATACGCGACTCGGTCGACGCGATTCGAGGCGCCACCAACACTAGAGTTTTGAGTCTAGAGTCGATTTAATGACTTGTCTGTACTCAGTTTTGATGCTGAATCTGAAAAAATTATTTTCAGAAGCCGAAAAAATGAACAAAGTAGAAAATTTTGCACATTTCGAAAAAGATGTGTTTTTCTCGAAAAATGACATCTTCGCAGTATTTCGTATTTTTCGACCGGAAGGAAGTATTTGCTAAGGCTAAAAAGTAGTTTTTCGTGATCAACAGCTCACACTCTATCAAATGGTACAAAAAAAAGCAAAAAAAGATCTCACTCGAAGTTTGAATTACCTGCACCTTAACAACACTTAGAAATTGGGTCGTAAACAGGAGTCAAATATGAGAAAGGATGTAAAATAAAATTTCTCTCTATGGTCTTGTAAGAGCAATAAAAAGAAAGTTGTTTGAGGTAAAATTAAGAAATAAAAAAAACTGCTTTTTCAATTGTTCGAGAGCTGTCTCGTCAGCGACACACCTAGGATTTTTCCGGGAAGGGTAGCAAAAACAAAATATTTTTCTCGAGCTATTTCTTCTTCGAACTTTCCTCTGTAAAACTCAAATTGTCTTGATCTGTCACCACCATCAGCTGCCTTTTTTTGCTCTTTCAAGCCTTAAAAGTAGATGTTCGTCAGGGATAGCATGAAATATTTTTTCTAAGAGAGGCTCAGAAATTATCATATGTGGTTGTGGCTAAAAAAGATCGAAACGTAGCAGTTTACTAGATCGACTAGTCTATTGTTGTAGAATAATAGTTGAGAAATTTCGTAAAAGACTATTGATTCTCGGTTATTCATACAAATCACTTCTCATTTCAGAAACAAATTGATGAATTAATAAATGTAACTGATATTCAACGTGAACGAATCGATCGCTTAAATGGAGAAATCAATGATTTGACCGATTTAGATAAAGTTGAAATTAGAATAATCAAAACAGATTCAAAAAATTTGAAAGATAGATTAATTTATCAATTTAATGATTATTGGAATGAAACGCTTTATAGATTGGATAAACTCGATACAAAGGTATATCATATGGCTGAATGCGTTGTGAAACTTGTTTTCGTTTCTTATGATGGAACTTTCCCAGATGATACCTTCTGTTTCCAATGATTGATATGCCAGTCGATAAGATAAGGTTCTAGTAAAAGTTCTAAGTCTCCTAGGAGTCTGTTTGTAGTACAGAAAGTTTCTGCCTTTTACCTCTTTGACTAAAAATGTTATGACGTTTTTACTTCTCTAAGGAAAATCGCGTTTTCCATGCAGTGCTGTGCAGTAAGAACTCTATGTTTTTCTATTACAGCTGATTACACGCGTTTCTAGGCTAATTTCTGTAACAGAAATATCCTGTCGTAGAGAAAAAATATATATCCGATCAGCTGTGTCTCATGAATGTTGTCTTTCTGAGACAAAGAAAAAAAGAAAAACACATGATTTAGGAGACGGTGTTATGATCTTCCCTCTTGGTCAGGCCATAAGAATACTCTCCCTTTCTCCCCTTTTGCCAGTGTCACAGTGTCATTGTGTAGCATCTTCATGTATGTATACACCTTAACAACTAGCCTAGAAACGCATGTAATCACCTGTAGTTCTTACTGCACAGCATCGCATGAAAAAACATAATTTCCCCTAGAGACGTCATAACATTTTTCATCAAAGAGCTAAAAAGCAGAAATTGTCTGTACTAGCAGACTCCTAGCACAGCTGCAGGAAAAAATTTCAGTCCTTATCTCAATGTTTTGACTGAGTTATGAATTTTTTACTATTACTGAGCCCACTAGGATACGTCAGCAAAACAACTTCATAACTTTTGAAAGAAGCAACAAGAACCCAGATCCTTTTACAGCTTTTACTAGGACCCTATCCTCCATCGATCGGCTTATAAATCATTGGAAATGGAAGATTAGGGGTGCTACTTTACTTTTACTAATTATTACATTATTCCGTAAAAGTAATAAGCGTTTGTTACTTATTACCGGTAAAATGGTAATAAAGCGTGTTGTTTTATTACTTATTACTTCTTTTTGTAATAATTTTTCATTATTTGACTTATTACTTTTTATTACTTTTCTTCTTATTAGTAATAATTAAAGTAATAAAAGATTATTACTTGAAAAGAGTAATAAGTAATAAGATAATAAGATTTATTACTTGTTTCCTGATAATAACTAATAAGTTTTATTATTTGATCACTTGGTAAAGAACAGTACCGGAAGATATCATCTAGGAAAGCTCCCTCGTTAGCCAAGCTCTTGTATTTCTTCAGATAAAGGTGTTGAAGCAGAAAACGCTTTCTCAGCTAATAAATATCCCATTATTTCGTTTCTTCATTTTCCTCGATTATTTGCAGCTTCTTAGAAAAAAAAATTTTCATTATTGATATTAATTTTAACAGAAATACTTTGTCTAAGCACATTTTTTTTGTTTTCTTACTTTTTTTAAATCTAATAATTCATTTAGACTGATAATTTGGAGCGTCAGATTCATGGAATCGAACCACCCATCGAGCACCCCCCTCGAATTATTAGTAAAGTCGTTAATATTCTTTTGACAATATTTGCTATTATTCTGTTGGTGTTATCCTCGATAAAAAATGCTGTTTCATTTGTTGTTTCCTCAAGATAAATATATTTTTTTTTCAGTTAGGTAACATTTTGTCAGAGTAGCATGGTTATTTGACTAAATGGCTTGAAACAAGAATAGTTTATTGTGCGCTCATAACAAAATTGGAGCAGGGTAGAAAAAAACGAACTGAACAAGACCGATCAGTCGAAAGGTTCGGATAAATCGGCAAAAAATCAGTTGATTTGAGTGGAATAATAAATCAGTAAACAGATAATATTTTTTTCTAGATGAATTTTACAGAAAAAAAGTAAAGTACCAGGTGGACCGAAGAATAAATGAAAGTCTCAGTATTTTGCTTATAACTTGGTTTGGATTTGTTTCCGAGACTCGATGTGTTTTTTAAAAGATGCACTACGAAATACTCTACAAAATCATACCTAAACTATAATTTCAGAACTTCAATCAAGAAAACTAAGCCAATTAGATGAAAGTCGGAAAAAATGAAAACTTTCAAAACTCAAAATTTTTTTCGACTTGAACTTTTTCTTCTGCTACTATTTCCGCTAAAAAGTGTAGCAAAAGTGAAAACTCAGTTTATGTTTGGTACTTTCAAATGTGCTCTTTCTCGTGGCCTGTAAAGAGATTTTCTAAGAGCAGATGATGTGCTGGACAATAGAATGTGTTGCTAAACCTGAGTTTATTCAAATAAAATATGGTATGTTGAAGTATCTGCTTGAAAAAAATCGACTTTTACGTGCAAACATGGATGAGAAACGATAGAGAATGCGTAAAATAAATACTTTATGCATGAAAAATGACTCTAGATCTTTTCACGTAAAGAAAGAAAACTGCGGATAAAAATTCAAAGAAAGAAAGACTTTTCAAGTATGAAAATTGATTGAAGTTATTTTTTATACGCATTTTTATACATCGAATTTTATTTTCTATGCAACTCAAACATAAAAATGTTTTTTGCATGTTTTTCTGTGGATAAAAATGAATCATGTGACAAAATACCTTTACGTGGTTATCGCTTTGGCTTCCAACACAAGTTTTCGCCATCTTACATGTTCGTTTAGTTCCTGTTCAAAATGAATATAATTGTCTGCTCTTTTCCAGTCACTGACACTAGATGACGGCGCTTCCAAGGGCCTATTCTGTTTTATTCCTTCCCATCGCCATAGACAATTATTAAACGCACACCTTTCCACTTCTACATAACTGGTACATACGGGACACTTTGTTGTCACTTCATTTACATCAGTAAGCAGATCAAATCGTCTGAAACCAATTGGCATGATTACTGTTTGATTATAAGCCTCACATCCGCAGTTTTTACATGTTCCTTCGAGACAAATACCTGAATTAAATTGTTTCCATGTTGGTATTTTATCAGCAGGAGGCAGAAGAACGCATGGCGGTTTTATTTCTTTTAGTTGAATAATATAAAGTCCATTACCGGCATCAAATTGACTATGAACTTTAAAATAAATAGCAGGTAATAATAATATTTCATCTTCAGTTTTGTAATACGAATGCTGTGTAATCGATTTTCCATTTAAACATTCAATAGAAAATATCGTTCTCGAGCCATTTTTACCGCAAAATTGTTCAGATTCGAGAACATTCATGGTATCTGTGCATGAGCTAAAACCCCACCAGACTAATTCTTTTCCACATGGATATTGGAGTGTCAAGTCATCTCTCACGCCACGATAAACAGTTTTTGTGACAGATGGTAATTTTGAGAGAGCCGTCAAAATTAATTTCAGATAAGCGAACCAAGGTTTTAATTTCTTTCGATCTTCTAAACGTAATGTCTGATTTAAAATATAGTATAAACTATGATTGTTGAGTGTCCATTCAATAGTATACAGTATTATGGACGCCGATTCATCAGTAGATAGACCATTTGGAGGATATTCAGATCGTTGCTTTGCTACCCAAATGTTTGACCTTAGACTATCAGGGTCAAAAAGATGAGCGACCGGTAAAAGAGCTTGTTCGAGCGGTAATAAATCCACATTTTGATAACCTTCAATAGGTAGCAATATTTTTCCATCTTCATTAATAACGTCGAGAAATCGTGAGGTCATATTAGATCACAAAAGGATTTTCTAAAATGGTTGACAGAAACAATAGTGGTGAGAGATAATACGACAACAGTATCGAATTTCAAAGTCGATGCATCTCATCTGTAAGACCTCTAATATTAAAACTGATTGTCAAAGGTTTTAGCTAAGTTTTTCTACACTACTCTGTTCTACAATGACCATTTGTTTCGTCCACTTATGTTTCTTCAATACGACTAAAACAAAACAACAGGTGAATTTGCGAACAGCATGAATAATGTGTCATCAAGGTAATTTCTATTTCTTCATTGTTTTTTCTTTTATGCATGCAATAGAAGAACCGAAAGAAAAGCGTTGTAAAGAATAAACCATAACAGACAAAAACATAATAGAAAGAAAATTACTGCTGATTTTTCTCTTGGTTACGCAAAAGTTCAATAATAAATTTGGCTGAGCCTTTGATCTAGGAGTGGCAATTTCTCTTTCTTTCCCAAAAAAAAGAAAATTGACTTTTCTTTCTTTTGGGAAAGGAAAGTTTTTTTACTTTCCCGCTTTCCTTTCCCCAAAAAATAGATAGAAAAGTATGATATAACTTTCTTTTGTGTTTTTCTCGATGAAGAAAACACTTTATTGCAAAACCAAGCCCATATTCGTGATCAGCGTCTAAAACTGGATCAATCAAATGATGTATTTTGCGAAAAAAAAAGTTTTTCAGCAAGTTTTTGCGAAACGCATCACTTGACTCAGTTTTCGACGCTGATCACGAATATGGGCTTGGTTTTGCAATAAAGTGTTTTCTTCATCGAGAAAAACACAAAAGAAAGTTATATCATACTTTCCTTTTTTTGGGAGAAAGAAAGAGAAAGTACCACCCCTAATTTGATCTGTTAAAATATTTGTCTTCAAAATACCAGTCGTTTAACTCCTAAAATTAGCCTAAGCCAAGTAGCTTTCGATAAAAGTTTTATCGAAATAATGATAAGCATCGTCTGCAGCATTCTGATCATTAGATGATTTTTCCACTAGATTTTCCTCCATGTGCAGGCCGTTGAATGTCTTTCCATCGCCAATGGCGCAGACTGAATGCACAAATTGTCGGTTCAAGGTACTTCTTGCACAGCAGATACAATCCTTTTGTCATCATATCAATTAGAACATCATCATGAAAATATTCGTTATTACTTGTTGGTTATAAGCGGCACATGAGGCATTGTACACGTACATATTAAATACATATGCCAAGTGAGACAATTGGTGAGACGCCAGGCAGGCGCAGTTTCACTTCATTATATCCGCTAACTAGTATGGTTGACATCCACGAACGAAGGGTCTAGTCTCTGTGAAAACTTATTATGTACAGCATACATGCTAGTAAAACACGTGTGAAACCAGTGGATATGCAGATTATACACTAGTGTTTAACTATGAACTAGTTCAACACTTGTTATTTGTTTTCGGCTACAAACGGTTACCTCGTAGAAAGAAAATTTGATCATTTAATCTTAAATCCTATAGTCTTTTAATGAATTCTGCTCAACAAAAAGAAGATCTTCTCAGATCACAAATAATCTCGTTTCATCTGTATCCATTATCATGTATTTGTTAACGTTGTGCACCATGATTTCGCGGACGATTGTTGGAACAATTTTACCGTCATTAGTCAATGCTGACAACTCACCACCAAAGTAGCAATCTGAGCTTAATAACATTGAAAGTTGTTGACATATTGCTAAAACAATGAAACCTGTATGACTTCCAACCACCGTAAAATGAGTGTGCCCGATAGAAAACATCCAGCACGCACACTTTACTGATAATGGAGAACCAACCCCGATTGTATAATTTGCTGTTTTTCGCTAAATCTTTTTATTGTTCAAATATAGTCTCTTGCCCATGACCAGAAATTTGCATCTCTCGATATTTCCTAAAGCTTCTGTAGCTGCACTCTTGAAATGAGATCAAGTAATGGGATCGTGATTTTTTTATCGACTGATTCTTGTGTGAGTGATTGGAACAGAATGTTTACACTTTTTTTTAAAGTTTAATTCTCATCTCTCCAGTCCAATGGCCACTGAAATCGGGTTACCCCATTGCATCTGTACCCAAAGGTACTAAAACAATGAGTATTATATAGCTTGTCCAAGACTATCACGTGACTGCCGTTGTCGGGATTCGAACTCCGTATCTTTGAAGTACGTTATGTGCCCACTAGCCGACTGAGCCACGCTGCCATGTTCACACTTATTAAGATGTAAATTCGGATTGGATATTGACGTCTGGATGGTAGCGAAAGAAAAGCTATCCTTCCACATGCTGATGGTTAATTCAAGTTCGTAATATTTTCATTCTTATTAAATTCAAAAAACAAAAATATTCTCACATTGTCTGCTCTTTTCTATCTCTAATTTTCTTTTCGGTTGGTGATTATTATGCGTCTTTGTCTGGTATTTGTTTTTCGAAACCAACAACATTGTAATGTAGGGCTTGAATGTTAACTAATTGTATGAGTTCCCTCTGATCACTACAGATTTTTTAAACATATCGTCTTTCTTTTCGAATAAAAAGTGGTTCATGCGGCTTTCTGTATAAAAGCATATCGAATTTAAGATCGAAATCTTCTTATATCAAACTTTAATTTATCCGTTGTGGAAATGACTCATGTTCGTAGAAGTCTGTTATGTTCGGACATCTGCTAACTACGCCATTATCTACTACGGCTACTGTACCTCAAAACAAAATCGCAGACAGTCAGTCGATTGGAAGTCTCAGATTTTGATTTGGGAGTTATAGTGAGTTTACACATATATGCTTTGTTCGGATTTTTGATTAATATATATCGTATAGTTGATCTATAATTTAGTATAGAGATCAGCTTTTCAAAAAGTTTTTAGCTGAAGAGCATGACTTTGCGATTTATTTCCCGCCTCTGCCCAACAAAATTTCAAACTCACAAGTTTCTAACAATGACGAATAAATAACCAATCAAAATATCGGCTAAAATAAGAAAAATGATATGTGTAAATTAAGCGTGTCGTGTCTATATCGAAAGAATCTTTACCAGTGCCACAGCGAGAGAAAAAAGCAGAAGGGGTGTACATTTTCTTGGGTGAAAACCATAACAGTACGAGAAGACAACATCATCTACCATCAGAATTTCAACACAATAACTAAATGACAATAATAATGCTGACATCGATTTCGGAATTTTTTGTCATTGAAGGAAAGTGGGAGAAAGATTTTGCTCTCAATTATTTTGGGAGACAAAGTGAGAGACAGCATGTTTTCATTACATAGTGATTAGATTAATTATCAAATCTGAATAAGAGTTCAGACAAAATTCACGAGAGAAAACAGATTGTTAAGAAGAATTTTTTTCCAAGAGCAGAGAGGGCATACACCCCTTCTTTGGCCACAGCACGGGCCTTTTTTGATATGAAAACTTACGTTATAACGATGTTTTGGCTTTCAATTGTTTTTATTTTGAATCTAAATGGTGTCGATGAATTATCATGAATTTTATCTTTAAGCTTTAGCTGCAATTTAAAGACTTTATCTTTTTGTTTGCAAAAACATATGCACAACTGTTTTTATTTTTTGGTAGAATCCGCTGCAGTTATAATTTGATAGAGATGATCATATGTATATTTCAGACTATGGAAATCATCATGTACAACGTTTTACAACCAGTTTTAGCCAGGGTGATCGTAAGTAATAGATAAATAACTCATTTTGCAGAGGTTGAAGAAATGTGCCTTTTGTCCTCGGGCTCCATAACAACTTGGAAAAATTGTTTCTGGACAAAGTAACTCTTTCTGAGGTTAGAAAACGTCGCTATGTGCTACTCGACCCCCTCAAAGGTGCAAAACGCCTCTTTGTACATTCTTGTCTGATGAAGACTCCATCGAAGTCGAAACTGTTACAAACAATTAAATAAATTTGCAAATAAATCATAGGAAGAGTAAACATTTAAAACTTAAAGTTCAGTGACCTTCCTCAAACGATATCAGCTACATTGAAATTAAAACATTTTGAGAAGGCACTAATTCCTGAACATTTTATCTTCGTCGTTTGAAGCTTTTTCAATATTCTAATAATATTATCTTAGGATTATTATACTATTTGAATAACCAAGCTTTATTTACGGTTTTGTTTACTTAAGGCTTCCCTCCCCCACTCGTTAGAAACCTATAATTTTTTATAAAAAGCTCATATTAAGCTAAACACATCACCAGATAGTCCACAGTGTCTACTATCAGGATTCACTGTGATTTGGTCCTCATCGAAGGGATACGGTGGTTTTTAGAAAGCTTTTCTGAAAATCTTGAAAAGCTGACTTGTCGAAAATATTTTGCTTTCTGATAAAAAAATAAATCCAAAGATACTTTCAATAATACCGGGAAATAGAGCAAACATTTCTGATCAAAATGAGATATTTCCTAGCTCTGAATGATGTTCTGATCAAGAGTTATGAGAGTTTGTCTAGAAGCTCTGAAACATGCATCACATACTGGTGCCACATATCTCGAAGGCGACTTTCATCTTAACACACCATTCTGTAGCTGCCAGATTTTTCGATAACGAAACATCGCAAAGAGCTCGGCACGGTCTTAAACTGAAGCAGACACATGTGGCTAAAGGCTAATAAAGCCCGATTTTTGATATTCGGTCTAGATTTGTGTTTGGAAAAATATTTTTCTGCAAGTTAATGAGACTTTTTCTAATTTTGGACTTTTGACACTGATCATTAATTTGAAAAGTAGGATATCAAAAATTCGGCTCTATTAACCTCTAGCCACATGTGTTTTCACCACTTAAGACGAGCCTGAGCTCTCCACAACTTTTCGCTACTGAGAAATCTTGCAGCTAAGAATTGCCCCATTTTGGTGACTGTTGTGACGACATCTCACAAATCATGCGTGACGGAGCGAAACAAAAATTTCGTCGCCATACTTTCTCAAGATCAGCATCTCCTGAAAGTTTAGTCAAAATCGGACTTATGGTTTCAGAGACAGGTTTTTGACGGAGAGGGGGGGCTTAACCAAATATGTAACCATGTACTTCACATTTCTAAAATTATGTTTCGATTCGACGGTTCTTAGCAATATTCTTGCGTGCAGCTAAGGTACTGTGATGTTGTCATAGTTTAAATCTTTCAAAGACGAGAAACAGAAATTAACCGAACATGTTTTTCGTATATCGCCTGGGTAGTACCGGGTAGCATCATCGTTTGTACGCCTCGATACAGGTTTTCCTCAAACTCTGGTTTTAACTCTAAAATCTATTTTCCTCTGTTAAACATATGTTTTTTTTAAATTAAAATATTTGGAGTCTGCGCAACAGATAACGCACAATTTTTGAAAGAACTGTTTGTTCAAAAAATTCATGTAGAGTTTCCCTTAGCCAATTTTGGCCATAGATTAAACCTGCTCTCGGAAAGATTTTAGCCTCTTTGTTCCTTTTTCTCCCATATTTATTGAGTAAAAGTGAAAGACACAGGTTTGTTAGGATAATATCTCTTCACACATGTATCGTTCTCTCAAAAAGCATTCCTGAAAAAAATCAGATTTGCAAGGCTCGAGCTTTTTTGTAACGATAGAGCGGTTGTAAAATAAAATTTATTTATCGCAAATACGTCGAGTTTAAAATATCAAAAGCATTTTATCTCACGTATCTTAAGCCTCACAAAATCCGATTTTGTATACAAAGTATCGATTGTTTAATTTGAGACATCACAAAGGAAAGCTCTCTCGTTGAAGAGCTTTTCTTGGGTCAGCTGAAACACCAATTTACCATGTTTTACCCGGGTTTCTCTTCAGGAACATGTTAAAATTAAAGTTCATTATTCAAAGCTGAAAGTTGAACTCAAATTCACACAGCAATTATAATTTCGACACGTTCTTACATCTTACAAATCCTTCCAACTCTTAATTGTCAGATAAAACTATTTTTACTTTTTTGAACTCATCTTTATGGTTATTTCTGAGGAAATTTCTACCTTAGAGTATTCTAACCTCTTATTGTATCTCTTTCTTAACGCAAGATATGTGATTAAAAACGCAAAATACATTTTTATTTTCAAATCTTTGTACAGAATATTTAATACACGGAGAAATTGTTAGATCTGAAGAATTTGCTGAGGAACAGGCAAAAATGTTTTGAAGAGTAAAATGGTCGGAAAAAATACCTGCTTTTTCGTTTCCTTTTCTGCACAAAAACAGAATGTGACACAAATGCCAATCTGTATTTGACCGCCAAAGGCCTATTCTTCATTTAATACGACTAAAGCAAGACGATTTACATCTCTCTGTTGCCATACTAACTGAACTGCAGCGTACTTAATATATAATCTCATCGTATTATTTGCTATTTTTATAACAAATACACTGACGATAGATGATGTCCAAATAGTGTAAAAAATGTAAAGAAATTATTTTCACTTTACACGACGTTAAAAAGGTTAGATGTTTTATATATATCTATATGACAGTCATCAGACCTGTAACGTTTGACGAGCAGACTATTCTAATACATCGTAACTTCTTTCTGTTTGCTGTACGTAAAGACATTTTTTCATCGCGTTAAAGAAAAGAGAATCAAAATAGGAAAGTAAACAGACGGGGGAACTTTTTCATCCCTTGCATGTTCGTATAGCTATATATTTATTAATTTTATGTTTAACGGTATAAAACGATAAAACATTTCTAATCTCTTTTTACTATTTGTTTCTGAGTAGTTCTTTTTTTGTCATCAATTGAAAATAATTAAAAAACTTTAGCGAGGTTCGAAGGAGATGAGAGGGAGTTTGGAAAAAATAGTATGCTTTCCTCAACCCTGGAGTGATATATAATTGATATTGCAGTTAAATCGGTTTAGTTTTGGTCATGTAGGCAACTCATGTAGTAATAGCTTAAACATGAAACTGACAAATATAAATCTTACACCTTTACTACACTAAAAAAGTCATTATCTGCACTTGAGTTGTTACTTTTGATACGAAGATTTCAGTAGAAATGAAGAATATATTTCACATTTGAGTAACTTGCAGTTTCAGGCTACGATGATCCATATTTTTCTATCGAATTAAAGGTGTAAACTTTACTTTTATTCTAGGTTAACAAAATATATTCTTATTTTCACTAAAAAGATGTGTAGAATAAAGATAGATCGGTTCACCTAAATATGATGCAGCCAAGGAAGAGAAATATATGAATGTGCTTAGATGCAACAAAAAGCAAGGACATGTATATCATATATTTTCAAACATACTTTTGGAATCTCTAAAATTCAGCGTTTTCGATATAACTTGACAAGATGGGAAAGTTTTATGGAGCAACTCTAAAAACTTACCTGATAACCAAAAAGAAAAAAAAGGCTTTTAACTTTTTGGAGCAATTTTTGTTTTCGTAGGAATAAATTTTTTAAAATGACCGGAATAATTTTTTTCAGACACCGTAGGGGAATTCCCCCACCTAATCGAAAACTCTGCTATAACTCATACTGCATCCATCTGTCTACTGAAAGTGTGTACAAGCAGAGTTGAAAACAGTAGATTTCTGAAAACTCTCTGTGAATACTGTATATGTACTCTCTATGTATTATTCTCTGTAGTGGTCATAACGAGAAAAGAAAGTAAGAAGACGACGCTTCTGCTTTTTTCTTCTTCGTTCTTTTACATCAAACGCGTGGAGATGCCCGCGCAAGTATATCATGTGGGAGAGCAGATATTTTCTTACATTTTGACGCCTGCAATGGTGATACGATACATATCTTTAAATTATGTTTTTATACGACTCTTGGTAGACATCTAACAAAGATGGGAAATGTAAGAAAATGTATTTACAATTTCTTGCATTTTACATTAGAAGGAGCGATTCAAATATTACGTCATCACAGAGTAGGAGGGTGGGTATACGCCAAAAGATGACCAATGATGACAAGAAGGAGGGGAGGAGTCGCAAAAAAGTGACATCATCGTCCGAAAACTTTTTCGCTCAGTGTCGCTTAGAAAAACTTAAGAGAAAGATGAATGTGATATTTTTTCTTTGCTTTATACTAATTAAGTCCTTCCTATTCAAAACATATTTAAGATCTCAATGGTATCTCTGACCAATCAGACTTCTACCAGGCACAACCACAATAGAAGAAAAGAAACGTCTGAGGGTCCGTGTCATATCTTCCATGGAGTGCTCTGCTATCTGTTTTAGATAAATAAATCACTTAGCTATCTAAAAAAGTATTTTTGTAACAGTGACTCATCCACATACAGTTGCTTATAACCAGTTTATGGAATGATACACCAAACTGTATCCAGAATTGAAAAGATCTGTATGTGATAGGAAGTATTTGTACAGTTTCTCTCATTGATTGTTGTTTTTATCATTCAGAAGGTTCATCTGAATGGTCAGAAAGCATGGAATGAGGTAAAAGTAAGAGGTCTGGATAAAGTTCAAGAAGAAATCAATCGAATGGAAGAGTCAGTCAAATCGATGCCATCTCTAATTCCACGATGGGCACGAAAGGAAGCTAGTTTATCATGTACTCAAACTGTTTCACCAATTTCATCTATATATTGTTCGATGATGATGGAACTAATTTTAACCTAGAAATTAATTCAAGTTCATTTTCACTGCGAAATTGATGTAAACTAATTTCCTACAAACGAATTTAAATTAATTTGGCCTCTTAAATTGATGTGAAGTAATTTTCCATTGTTTTTTGAGTCAGAAATTAGTGTACATTAATTTAAAGTTATTTAAAAGTTACAATGGGAAAGAGAATGATAATTCGGACAATAAAATAGTCCCAGCTGAGGAGTCTTTATCGATAATACCGACTCCGGTAACGCCGTCAATATCATTCAGCGAAACTTCAATAACTACAAGTAAACGAGGTAAAGGTTACTTACTGTTGTTTAACTAAAATTGACCATTGTTTTGTACTTCTCATTGAGAATGTGCGAAAGAAGATAGCACTCGAGGAGAGCTACATGTTGTTCATGAACAAATTGCTGCATTGTCAAAACTGAAATCGATCTGATTATGGAAGCCAGAAGATGGAAAAAGTTTGAACAAATTATTTGAAATACAAAGGAAGTTAAACAATAAAATCAATCTTTTGAGAAGCAATCGGATTGCTCAAGCTCGAGTTCGAAAGAGCAGAAAAGTACAACTGCAGCGTTTGCTTGATCATAATCTGAAGTTGCTAATGAATTGAATGCATTCACCCATTCCAGTGTTGGACGTCCGAACATAGAGCACACATAGCCTGGATTACTAGGTAATTTATGCTAATATCCTTCAAAAATTCAAAAGTACTATAGATCTGCAGTTTTAGGGGTTATAGTGGATATCGCAAATTCTGGTGTGGTTGCGGTTGATGATCGTCGACGTACGGATGTAATAGAATCTTGTTCAACATTGGATTCACTACATCAACAATTACAGGCTAAAGGATATCAAATTAGCAGAACTGCTACGTATTACCAGTATATGACCAATTTTGTGCTCTTGAATACTTTTGACTTGAATTTTTTCTAGATTACTACCGAGGTCTTCACGAATTATCGACGGTAAAAGACACGTTCACATCGTCCCCGTTCGAATTCGTCGACCAGAGAATAGTGTTCATAAACATCACCAGAATACAAAATTCGCAAGAGCTACAATTGACGATTTAAAAACAATTGCTAGTATACTCGGGAATGATGCCGTATTGTATTTGAGCCAAGATGACAAATGTTGTATTTCGATGAGAATACCCGCAGCCCAGAAACAATCAGCAATATTAATGAGCATGAAAATACAGATCAAACTTCCCGATCACGATTTTGTAGTTGCCACAAAACATAAACTAATTCCCCGTGGTAAACTTATAAGATCATCTCTATATGGAAATCTTTTAAACGTCTTTTCCTTTCTTTAATAGTATATGCCATTTGCCTGATTAAAGAAAATCGTGTAACATTCAGTGGACCGGCGTTTGCAGCCATCCGATCAGGAAAACATGATCATAGTACTGCTCAGGCACATGCTACCGATTTTGAAACCTTAATACAGCTACCCGAATTCGAAAAGCAGTCGTGACTAAGGGCAAGTTGAAACCCGTTGTCATGATGTCCGTTGATGGCGGTCCAGATGAAAATCCATGATTTCCAAAAACAATGGCAGCTGCAGCTACTATCTTTCAAAAATTCGATTTAGACGCTCTGTTCGTGGTGACCAATGCTCTTGGACGATCTGCCTTCAACGAAGTTGAACGAAGAATGGCACCATTATCTCATGAACTATCTGGTATGTACCGCCTCATGGCCATAGCAACGAACGGATATTAGCATCTAATATTTACGGATACGCTTCTCTGGGACTCCAAGTGTGAATGTTTTCTTCACATACGGCAAACGTTACCTTATCGGTAAAACTCACAGGCGAACCTTAAAAAATATCAACCTTTCTCACTTTTATTTTGAGATCAAATTCCAGTCACATGTCGAACCAAAACTGAGAAATATAATGCGGAGCGGACTTAGTTAATCTGAGGGGAAATTTTTCTCGAACAAACACATCACAGAGTATTGAAAAACTACTTTCAACAGTGTAACAAAAGATAACAGGAAGATTTTAGAGGGTGGACTGAATAGTAGAAAGT
The DNA here is from genome assembly GCA_905250885.1 of Didymodactylos carnosus. Taxonomy (NCBI): domain Eukaryota; kingdom Metazoa; phylum Rotifera; class Eurotatoria; order Philodinida; family Philodinidae; genus Didymodactylos; species Didymodactylos carnosus. The sequence continues at coordinate 9,558 of CAJNOQ010001503.1, read as the reverse complement.
CAAAATTGCTGTGTACTCTGAACTGTCATGAGCTTCTCATCGAAAATGACTTCTTTTCCTTTGTAGCTAAAGATTATGACATGATGAGAGTGCCAGATGGTCGAGAAAGACTAAAACACTGACTGCATCATGTTCTCGAAGAAAAATTCGAGTAAAACATGGTGTAGTCAAGTCTAAAAAAAACGAAGCTAGAGCTATTCACAAAGCGGAAATCGATAATGCATGATTTTCTTGAGGTATGCACATTGTTTTAGATATTTCTCCTCTGATGTGCATTATTCAAGCAAACAAGAAAGTCAAGCACAAACCTCAAGCGTTCAGCACGACTAAAAAAATCCTTTGTGCATGAATACAAATCTATTAGTTTGCTAAGAGGTCTTTTCTAAAACGCTAGAGAGTTTTCTACCTTTCGAAAACCGAAGGGTTTTATAGGAAATAATTCAAATACCCGAAAAGGTATTTTCGAAAACCGACAAACAAATATCCTGATATGTGTTAAGTTTTGGAAAATGTTTGAGAAAAAAAGAGTTTTATATAATACCTTGTTCGGTATCGGAGGATACCGTTTCGGGTATGAGAAACGGTTTTCCAAGGGTTTTCGAAGGTTCAGGTACGCTACGTATATTCTCAAATACGGAAAGGAGTTTTCGAGATCATTCCGAATACCGAAAACAGTTTTCGAAAGGGTTTTCGAAGCGTTTAGAGTTTTCTGGTATACGCTTTTTATTTACAGTGATTCAGCATTTAAGCAGAAAATACGTTCTAGCACAGCTAAAGGCCAGAAATCTGAGATTTTTGCCGCTGTTCATTAATTTATGTGCACTGTAGAGAGCTGAAAGCACGATATTCGTATTCAGCAATCAATTCTGCATCAAATGAAGTGTAAAAAAAGTGATAACTTTGACTTAAAATAAGTTTTTACTGCAGCTGAATCTAAAAAACCTTGGATAAATCGAGTTTTCTGTCATGCCCGTTGACCTTGAAGCCTTGCAACATAGATATTCGGAATCAGCACTGAATTGTGCGTCGGATGAAGTATAAAAAAGCCTATTTTGAATAAAAAAGCATGTTACTAATATCAGGGTTTTTATACTTACGATTCGTTAGTTTCTTAAACTTTCAACATTCAATGTCGTTATTGAAAAAAGTCAAGCATAGGATCTTTTTAGTTGTCAATATTTTTTACTTATTGGGTAGTTCCACGATAATAATCACGACATCTTATTGAGCATACAGCATCTCATTGCATTAGTATTGTACTGCATTTTTAAAAGAGTCCTTGGATTCATTCATAAGAGGCGGCTGACACAACGCAAAAGTTTCTGATTTAAAATAATTGCCCCTAGCAAAATATCATTAAGTCATCTGTTCGGTCTAGATAAATGAGAATTGCTATCGTTATTAAACAAGGCGTTTATATTCCTGAGGGTTCTCGATGTTGTGCTCATCATTTGTATGAAAAGAGTTTAACATCTAATGCATGCCAAAACCTATCTCCGGTGTTGTAACATAAACACTAAGCAACACGTTTGATTTCGACGATTGCTCTTCCTTGATTGATGTTGCTGATTATGATCTAACAGTTTTAAAGAAAAGTCAGTATGGTTAGAGTTAGATAGTATGATTCTAGCGTGCAACTGATTCTCTTTATTCAAGGTAATTTTGATGATTTACTATCCAAAATTCCATGTTTTTGAAACTCTAAGATTCACTCCATTCGTAGTGCTTTGGCTCTATTTTTATACTAGCTGAGATTAAGTTGAGGGTCTTCTTCAACAACGATCCTACAGCACTCACAAACATTGTCATCTATTAAAACCAATTATAATAACATCTACTGACAGTTGCATAATAAGTGCTTTGGGTTCTTTCTTACCTGATTCGAAAAACAATGATTTCGGTATAATAACACATGGTTTATTCCATAAATATGATTATATATTAGGTCGATTTAGCTCAGATGATATTATAAGTGTTGATCACAGATTTCTTAGTGCAGTAAGTGTTAGGAAACATTTAGGATTCGAAGTTATGATGCTAGAATTTCTGAACGAGAAAAATAATATATTGAATGGTATGTAATTTAAAAGGTTCGATAAAAAACATTGAGAAGTTGGAGTTAATATATTAAGGTATACGTTTTCCAGAAGTTTATTAAACACGAGAAAAGCTTTTATAATATTACAAAAAAAAAGATGCAAAAGTTTTTAACTTTCCAAAACTAAAAATATAGATAAGTTAATTCATGATTACCCTGGCCAGACATTGGTGAGAAAAGATTGCAGCATGCCTCAGGATAGACATGGGAGATAAAATCCTTCAAGATCTCGTAGGAAAAATACTTGTGGACTGCCCTGTAATAATTTTTCAACACCATTTCTTTTCTCCAGGGTAAAATTGTACAGACCTGGCAGGGCTTACGTAATGAGATATCTTATGTGTATCAAGTGGTAACAGGGAGGAAAAAGTTCCGTAAGGTACGCAAAGTGTGACAAGTCATGTGGTATCCAAACTCCATATTTCCACGTTTTGCCTAATTCGCCCAGATGTGTTTCCATCGCAGTATGAAAGCATCCAAGTCGCTCTGCTAAACACCGTGTAGTCAATGTATGATCTTCCTCGATAAGCTGCTTTAAGACAACCATATCCACCTCTAGTGGTCTTCCGGAACGAGGTAAATCATCGGATTCAAAGTTACCATTCTTGAACAGATTGAACCAATGTTGCGCTGTACGGATGGAGAGTGCATCCTTGCCCATCGTGCAGCATATGTTGCTTGTTGCTTCCGGTGCTTCGTGTCCCAAACGGAATTCATGAAGCAAAAGCGCGAGGAGCTCTGTACGAGATATATTCATTTCTAATTCGAGATCAACGTCCATATCCATAGTTTTGTTGTTGTTCGAAAGATATTCGTACTCCCTTTACATACCCTTAGTATGGAAACTTCTAGAACTTTCTCGACTGTTCTAGGAAATTTAAAAAAAACGCAAAAACTTTGGCGCCAACTTGATACTAGTTTAAAATAGATGAGCTGGTTGTCACGCTGATTTATTATTAGGGTCTTATCGATTTAAAATGCTTGTACGTATCTATATATGTATGTATGTCCGCAGACTAGATATTAGGGACACACATAAATCATTTTTTTCTACTCGATTAGGTGAAAATGATATGGAGTAGACATTCGGCTATGATGAATCAGAAAATGAGTATGAAGGAGCTGTACGGACGATTCTATTGGCCAGACACTTGATTTCTACTTGATTGGATGGAAACGATATGGAGCAGGTAGCAGAACTATGGGTAATCAGAAAGTGACTATGAGCGACCTACAAAATCGATTTTATTGGTCGAAACTGTCATCTCAACTACATTGGGTGAAAATGGTGTGGAATTGGTGTTCTACTATGGGAAATCCGAAAATGACTATAAGCGTTCTCTACGGAGAATCTCTCTGGTGGAAAACATCATTTTCACTTGATTGGATGAAAAGAAGTGCAATATGTATTTGACTATGTGTAACCAGAAATATATAAATTAACTACATTTAGGGTCGATTCTATTGGTCAAAAGCTTCATATCAGCTTGACGGGATAAAAATGATATTCCCTTCACTTTAATCGGAATCTTACGAGATGGTTGTCTGTGCGTATGCGCAATATATAGAAAAATGTCTGTCAAATATTTCTTTTTTGCTTTTGTTTCTCTGCAGTTCGAAGGTAGATGTCGCCAGAAATCTGTCAATTTTGATAACACAAAAAGTCATCTACGAATAGTAAAACTTACAGAATATAGATAGTCTAACTGGCGAATCGATTAGGAACGCTTCCAACTCGCTTGGGATCTTCTGAGTTATGTTAACATTGTGCGCTTTTTTCCTAGAATGAGAGAAGTTTACGACATTTCTCAGTTAATCTGGATGCGAACGCCGACTGAAGGGAGGCATGAGCATTGTCTTGCATTTAAATGAACCTTGGGACAATTAACCGTCGTGTTTCGAAAGATTATTCTTTATCAAGCTAGTAACAACAAGCTTAAAGCAAAAAGAGAATATTTTTTCTCTAGTTCATTTTACCGCCATACTTTTTCGCCTTTCTTAGAACATAATATTTTTCTTTTATCGGACATATCTGTTGCTCCTTACGGGATGTGCAAACTTGTAGTGAATAAAAACTTTATTCCTGTATAATGATGTTTATACAAACACAATGCTTTTACCAAGCCGAAACATTGTGTTTATATAAACGTCCTTATACGGGAATAAAGTTTTTATTCATTACAAATATTTTTCCTAGTAGAAGAAAATTTCATTTCCTTTTCTTTGCATTTTCCTTGTACTAGGAAAAGTGTTTGTAGTGAATAAAAACATTATTCTCGTATAATGATGTTTATACAAACACAATGCTTTTACCAAGCCGAAACATTGTGTTTGTATAAACGTCCTTATACGAGAATAAAGTTTTTATTCACTACAAATACTTTTCCTAGTACAAGGAAAATGCAAGGAAAAGGAAATGAAATTTTCTTCTACTAGGAAAAATATTTGTAATGAATAAAAACTTTATTCTCGTATAAGGACGTTTATACAAACACAATGTTTCGGCTTGGTAAAAGCATTGTGTTTGTATAAACATCATTATACGAGAATAATGTTTTTATTCACTACAAATACTTTTCCTAGTACAAGGAAAATGCAAGGACAAGAAAATGAAATTTTCTTCTACTAGGAAAAATATTTGTAATGAATAAAAACTTTATTCCCGTATAAGGACGTTTATATAAACACAATGTTTCGGCTTGGTAAAAGCATTGTGTTTGTATAAACATGTTTTTATTCACTACAAGTTTGCACATCCCGTAAAGAGCAGCAGATATGTCCGATAAAAGAAAAATATTATGTTCTAAGAAAGGCGAAAAAGTATGGCGGTAAAATGAACTAGAGAAAAAATATTCTCTTTTTGCTGTAAGCTTGTTGTTACTAGCTTGATAAAGAATAATCTTTAGAAACACGACGGTTAATTGTCCTAAGGTCCATGGTTCCGTTGTGGGAAGCAGTAATTTTGGGCGCTGATCTAGTACATATCCGGCCGATAACGGCACAGATTAACAGGAAACCCGACAGAAATGCACCGGATCTTTGCGACCAGAATCTGCTATCAGGTCTACTATACTTATCGATGATTGGGCTATATTGATTAAAACACTTCCATCTACTTTCCAAAGTAAAGCTGAGAGATAGAGATGAGAGAAAAAGGTGTAAATCTGCAGCTCTGCCCTGTAGACGGAGGGTATACATCGTGTATGTTTTACATTGTGTGACCTTCTGAAGTATTTTACATTACAGAAAAGATGAGAAGCGGTTGCCATACTTATGCAGCACACTGTGAAGGCCACTTAATTACTTTCTGGTTGATTTTTTTCAAGAAAAACGTCACTAGCAATGTCTATGAGGATTAAATCGCTCCTATTGGAGCAGCTGAGCCCATAGATTTCCTCACCGTTTAGTTGATACTCTTTCTTCAATATATCTATTACTGGTAAATACTGTAAAGTGGAATCAAGCTGTACAGACCTTCTCTGATTGTTTGTAGCCTGCAGTCCGCAAAACGTATTTTGTCCACAACTTGTGTGGCATATTTCACAAAAGGCTCTACTTTCTCATCTCAAGAGTATCCAGCGTTTTCTGAGAAAAAAAAGCCAGATGCAATTCTTAACCTTAGGTATCTAAGTATGTTATGTATTTAGGTATCTTAGATATCTTAAGTATTCAGGTATATTAAGCTTTTAGGTATCTTTGGTATTTAAGATATCTAGGGTATATTAGGTATTTAGCTATCTGAGGTATTTAGAGTATCTTAGGTACCTTATGTATCTTGGTTATCTTAGATACTAAGAGACGTTCCATGAGGAAATCGATCTTTCCACCTACGTGGAGAAAGAGAAGGAAGTGAGAAAGAGAACATAACAGCATACATTTACTTCGAAAACGCATTAGCTCATGCAACTGCACACAACATATAATGGTTAGATTTCCGGTGTTTGTTAAAATAACTAAAGTTTAAATTAAGTATGTGTAACAACTGTAGTACTCTGTTCAGCATGGAACTTCCCAAGAGTTTTCCACATTGCGTTCTAACTCTGACGGTAGGACAAAAGTTTGATTAAATACTGTACCCATGCTTTGGAGTTTTTTAAACAACTGTACACGCGATCGCTTAACCCATACCCCTATGTGAGCAGGACCGTAATCGTATCTTGCGCTAACATTCAAGCCATTATGATTTGTGATCTCTAAATGACGAAGGAAAAACGAGCAATTCCATGGGCGATATAATGCAAAAATCCACGGATCTTGATGTGCACCATGAGACGGTAATGGGTAATAGATACCAGTATGTAAATCTAAATGTGTGCGATGAACAACGTGAAAAGTTGGAAAAAGACACGAAGTAAGAGACGTAATATCTCTAAACGCTGCAATGCCGAAATTGGGAAAAATCTGGCATTCTTTTAACACGCTTATTGCAGCGCTTGTCCACCCATAAGTTTTTATCTCTATATCATCATTCGCCGGATAGTAATAATCGCAATGATTTTTGTAAGCGATGCCAGCGAGTGTATTCCAGATCGCTGTTATACGTTGGTCAATGCCATATAGTATAACAGGTATAATCTCAATATGGATGTCTAGCTTGCTTTTATCTTTTATCGTCAGTTCAAAATGTTTTTCGAGCTGTCTCCAGTTTGACTCGTTATCATACCAGAGATCACCATAATCATAACCAACATAGAGCTTATAGTTATATCTAGGCTCAATTGTATTAATAAACGATGGTAAAAAAGATGAAACTAATGGCAGATCGGTGAATCTGATACCAATTGTTGTATTGTAGCGAATACCTCGACTAGTTACAGGTAGCATCATACATACACTTGGGAGTTGATTCTTAGTAAGAAATAGCTGCTTCTGTCTGCGTTTTATGATAGGTTTACATGCATTTATAAACAGCACGTATGTTACGACTGCTGATAGTATCAACAAGTAAAATCGCCTTCGGTTATAGACAAGCGACTTCACATCTTGTATTTTTGATTTTATCATGAGTGCTTCAAATTAAGTTCTAAATAAAACGTTTAAAAATTAAGTGTCAACTAGCTTTGCATAATATACACAAGTGACATTCACCTTCGATTCACTCGACCTTTAGCTGAAAGGAGTTGGTTTCGATGACTTGAAACAACGACTGAAAGAGCACAATTCAGACCTCCCTTCCGTCGACCATCAAGAGCAGACACGAGTTAAACTGCTTCAAGCGTAATTCAATTTGATATACTTCGTAAAATTCTTGAGAAACTGTCCGCTGAAATACGGCCTTCGGACCGAACTTATCGTCATGCATCTTACTTTAAGACGTATTTATGACACTGATCGTCAACAGATTTATGGCGCTGATTGTACAACGGGTATATTTATCTTCGTTTACTTTCATAGTAGTTTTCTTTTTAACATAGAGTCAAGTGAGTGGGCCACCAGTTTCAGCCTGACATCTTATTCTTATACGATACTCTGTAAAGTCATATGAAATAAAAGTAAAAAGGCGATTTTCTTAGCACCAGACGAAATGAGCTCTCGCTGTGTGAAAACTATTGTTTATTCTTTCAGATAATAATAATGTTTGAATGAAGTGTTGAAGTTGTTTCATTTTTCAAACGTCAGCGGATAGATCCCGCTTTACCAGTGACATCTATCTGCCGACGTTTGTAACGACGAAATGAAAGAATAAATTTATTATTCTAAAAATTATTTTTCACGTAGTTAGAGCTCATTCTGTCTGGCGTTGAAAAACTCGACTTTTTCTTTTCACTTCATATGAAGTATCGTATTTTAATATATGAAGAACTGACATTTTTCCTTTTTTAAAAACCAAAAACATATCATCGAAACTTGTGTATAAAAATCACTTTTGGTTTTTTCCGTTTATCAAAAGCATCTGAACATTAGTTAAACATGTGAGGTGGAAATAAAAAGTCCATTTTCTTAACGCCAGAAAGAACGACTGTCTAAAAAACCTTTTTGTACCCTTCATTCTCTACAGAAAAGAGAAATCGGGCTGTTTTTGATTAGGCACTAGAAAACCTCACTGCATTGTGAGTCTGTTTCTGTCTTCGCTGTAGCATCTAATCTTGATTACGAGAGAAACTGGCAGTAAGGGAACACCTCCTATATCCTGATCGGGATATAGCTATATCTCGATCAGGATACAGAAAAAATTAATATCCCGATCGAGATATAAAACAAAAAATTTCGTCGTAAAAACGACTAAGGGAAAAATGACGACGCTTTGGGGGAAAATTGACGTAACCATTAGAAAGAGCTCGAAAAACCACATCGGATTCTGTTATTTTTGATTAAAAGTGTATCAGGCGCCCAGCAACTATTTTTTCGAATACAAATTTTTAACAAATTTTAGTGGACGTTATATCCCGATCGCGAAATAGACAGTTAACCTTTTATTGGTCAGAATGGAGTATACTCTTGATCTAATCGCTTTCCCCACGACCATCTTTTTCTATTTCTTCCTTTTCGATAAACGCATATATTGAAACATATTTCTCTTCTAATGATAATATATAATTACACGTGCTTTGCGTTTAACGGAGACTCTTCCAACTATTGATTCGTGCAAATAAGCTGCCTTATATTTTTCTAAGTGAATTACAACTTGCTTACAACTCATTTATACTTGATTTAAACGCATTTATTAGTAGGCCAATCGCCAAATGGCATTGTAGGTCCACGATTCTCATATGAGGAAGATGTGTGAGCCAGTCATAAAAAAAACATTGAAGATAAAAAGAAAAAAAACATAAATAAAAGTTTAAAAAGAAAATGGAACAAAGATGTGAATGGTCTAAATGTAAGTGAGTAAGTGTCTGTCAATAGGAAGAACAGAAAAATGGAAGATATCATATGCGGTGAGCGAAACACTGATAATACAGTAAACAGTAAATCATCAGGTATGCCGAAATCTGTTTATCTCATGAATAATCTCACATACGGCGTTGTATAGTTTATACAAGTCCGTAATCGATATTTGTCGAAGAGAAGAATCACGAAGCAGAAGGTGGTTGATAGTAACAGGAGAGTTTAAAAATATTTCTTTTAGTTGTTGCAGTAATCTGACACGTGCAATACTATATCGTTTACAAACAAAAAAATAATGCGCTATTAGCTCTCGCATACTACAAGAACAGAGAGCATTCTGTACTAAATTGTGGATGAAAAGGTCACTGTTTAATTGAGAAAAACCAGTTCTCAGTCTGGCGAAATGTATATCTATCATACAGTTGGTTTGTAATGGTATTCTCGGGGAAAACGTATTGTCCGAATCTGTTAACAACTTTTTGAACTTTTTATGATTGGCACATACACGAATCTGTGAATCCAAGGCATTCCATAACCGTGTAGTTTCAGGTACGAATGTTCTTTCATACACGTCAAGTGCACGTAAGTCAACTGGCAACTTTTGTTGGCTAACAGACCTTGTGTTATATGGG
>CAJNOQ010001502.1:0-30919 GCA_905250885.1 Didymodactylos carnosus | reverse complement strand
AAAACCGGGTCTTAAAGGGCCCTCCGCCCAAATCCTTTTAGCCTTTTTGCCTACTCGAGGTCCTCTATCGAATGATGTATGAACGAACGAAATCGGAGCCGGACACCTGGGGCGGTTCCCTCGTTAGTTAATTAATCTCTTATAATAAAAGGCTTACCTGTAACACACAACAATTCCATATCTCTTTCTAAAGTCTCAATTATTTCATTCACTCGTTTATTTCTATCTATTGTTTGTAATTTTGCTTTTAATAATCGTTGTTCAAAATCTTGATATTGTTCTTCTGTGAGAGTTTTTTTTGCTACAACCAACGTTCGCAAACCTTCTCTAGCCATATTTGAACATTCTTCTTGTAACCAATCATTATATTGCACAATGGGTTGCATTACCATATCAGCACCTTTTAAATAGAAAATAATTTCATTTGTTTGATCATCTCGTACAATAATTCCCATTCGTTTTGTTTCCGAGGTAAATGGAAACAATTGTAATATGTGATAATGAAGTGTTTGTTGACTGAAATTTAAACATAATGTGATGGTTTGTAAATCACGATGAACTAATGCTAAACCAACTTGTTCTGTCCATTCAACTAACGCTATTTCATCGGGACTCGATGCTTGATACGTAACACCTACAACAGACAAATGTAAACGTCAATCTCTTGTAGAGATGTCAAGAAAATCTTTTCATAACAATTCCGTAGAGGTTAAAAAATTAAAATACTTTATCATGTTTTTTAAGCGTACGAATATTCAAAATTTCTTTGTAGTAAAAATTATTTGGTGATCCTTCTTTTATCTACTCTCTGCTAGACTATTTCAGAATCTTCTATTCATTTTTCCATTCTAACTTTCCATTTTCTTTTTTATTTCAAGTGCTATTCTTGTAAATATTTTAATCTGAACATTTCTTCGAAATCACAGAAAATGGCATACGTGTAATCTTAAGAAAATCTGATATTTCTACCTGTTCGCTGATCCATTTATTTATAGTAATAGGTCAGAAATCGGTCAAAATCTAGCAGTTTTTAATTTCTGTATTCTTTCATAATAATAGATGAACTATACCCTCTTGTGTATCAGGGTCGAGTGGTTGTGACGCTTGTTGTTCATCTGATAAATCATTGACTGTTGTTGATGTTAATGGTGAATCAGGTCGTGAACTATTTATTGAATATCTATCAACACTAGCATTCATCGATGTTTTCATATGTGATTGTTCTAGTGCTGGTGTTGTGGATTTTTGTTCAAAGACAGGTGTTACATTATGACAAAGAGCTAATGCCTTTATAGCGTCGGGAACTTTAGTAGTTTCAGTTCGTTTGACCACACTTCTTTTCTGCGTAGAGGAGGCCGCTTGTAATTGAGGTGATGGCTGTTTAAATTGTTGTTTAATTAAACGTGCAATTTCTGATTGATTTTCATTTGTATACGACACCGTGCCCATGTGGATACGTTTAAATATCATTAAATTTTGGGTCAATGTGCCTGGAAATATGATCAAAAGTTAGAAGTAAAGCCAAATTTTTACACGTTGATTGAATTAACCAATCATGTGAAATCTCCACTTAAAATAACAGAATGTCCCAAAAATCATTATCGGATAAAAAATTTGCATAACTCATTCGTGTCTTGACCAAACTTCAAACTTGTTTTTCTGTCTGATCGAGAAATATCCCAAGTTTTATTTAATGTATTGGAGAATTTTTCTTAATATTTGAAAAAATGTTTGGGTTTATTATAGTGAACTCTTTTTTAATAAATTATGTGTTGCGAAACTCTTTGAATGAAACATAAACAACTTCTGATATTAAAATAGAGCAGATGATGTTCACATAACAAAATAATTATTTACTTTATGTAAAAATGACCAGATTTCTTCAATCATTATTAAAGTGCAAAAAACTAATAAATTTTTTTCTAGATAATATTCACTGAGAAAAGAAAAAAAGTAATAGTAAAACTCGTGAAATATTTTTATACTCTAACGCGCGTTAGGTTAGCAGACATTAAACAAAAAAAAATTTAATGCATGCACAGTAGTTAAATGCTGTTGAATGCGTTATTCATTCCTTTCCTTCCTTTTTCCTTTTCAGTCAAGTTTTTGTTGTGTTAATGGATCCCAAGATTCGCCTTGCTATGGTCTACTAAGTACTGTGCATTAGCACCATTATGGTAGACTAGTCTCTTACACTTATACATAGTAAGAGGAAAACTTAGAAAAATTTCTAAGTGAATGTCTGGAAATGTATCGTATATCTCGTAGGAATACACATGGTAGAAGTTGGTCACGCAAAACAAAACGGTGATTGGAAAATCACAGTTTGAACGAGTTTGAACGCTTAGACACTCTGATCAGTCATCGTTTAACGAGTTTTATATAAGGTAAAAAATTATCTGACTCGTTTAAACAAATTAAATTAAATTTTGTATTCTTTATTTTTAAAACACATTTACACCGCATATCATCTATTTTTGGACGCGTTTTAATCCGTTAAATCTGATAGTTTAACGTATTGAAACGAGTTACAGAAATGTAACAAGTTGAAACAGATTAATGGAATGCACAATTAACGCGTTTGAAGTTATTAACTTCAATTAAGTAAACGCACTAATATTTAGAACGCGTTCGATACTCGCACTCCGTTTAAATCAGTTAAAAGCAACTATTTCAGCTGGAATTCGTTTTTTGTGCGTGTGAACAAAATATGAGCTCGTTAAACTTCCTAGAACCATATTTAACCGGATCTAAAACGCTACCACTCCGAAGAAACGTTATCACGCGTTATATTTGATAGTTTAGCCCGTTCAAACGCAATTTTCTGAAAAACTAAGATGTTAGCAGTTCATCGGCCAAGTGCTACAACGGCCGTTTCGAGACATCGAAACTTGGGACGGTCTTGATGTTGTAGTGTCCCAGAAATTGGTTAAAACCATGTTGCTACTAGAGGTGTGCAGGATATGAGCTTTTGTACTCTGTATCCTACTCTATAAACGTTTCTCGTACTCTACCCTATCAGCTTTTTTTAATCATAACCCTGTTTATTAAGAAAAGATACAACAAATTTGACTTAGCGAGCAGACCAAGGTCTGTGGTGCAGAGTCAACTAGACAATCTAATGAAGAACTAAGACAAATACATATATAGGTTGTACTTGTATCGGGTGGCCCAGATAAAATCGGACACTTTCATTCGCTGTTCATGAGGCATTGTCCGGTAGTCCACAGAGTTGATTCTAAGCTCAATCGATAGAGAATTGAATTCTCTAGAAAACTTGCTATTTGAATCTCTGATAATAGTTTTGTCGTTTGTGCACTATTCATAATATTGAAGAGTGCTGAGTTGCCTAGCTACGACACACTGAAAATAGAAAAATATTTGTCTTGATCTAAAAACAGATTTCATAAGAATTTTGGAAACACCAGAAGATTTACCGAAAAATTCTGCAGCTTCTCACATATTTTTCGAAATTTTATAGTTAAGTCTTCAAAGAAAATTTGTCTGTGCAAAAAACTGACAAATCCAATAAAACCTAAGTTTTGAACCTATTTTTCACAGAATTTAGTTTCTGGCCTATAAAAGCATTAAAATGTTGTGAATCCAGGGTTTTAGTCTTATTTTCTTACGCAGACTTAAATTCGACATCGTTTCATATTTAAACAAAGTTTCTCAATTGAAACCATTAATTAAAAAAATTAATTTAATTTGAAAAAATTGAAAAATCGGTTGAGAGCTAATTATAAGTTTAGCTGGCGTAGCAGAAACATTGTATGAAGTTGTAAAGAAGTGAGATCGATAGAGCACAAAATTCTCTATCTATCTACGTAGATAAATTAACTATTGAACCTCAGATAATGGGCTAAAAATCTCAAAAAAGGAGACGACAAAAGCTTGTCGCAGTCAGGCAACTCAGCACTCTTCAATATTTTGAATAGTGCTCAAACGACAAAACTGTTATCAGAGATTTAAATAGCAAGTTTTGTAGAGAATTCAATTCTCTATCGATTGAGCTTAGAACCAACTCTGTGGACTACCGGACAATGCTCCATGAACAACGAATGAAAGTGTCTGATTTTATCTGGACCACCCGATAATTATAACAATAAAAGAGAAAGTACAGTAATAGACAAATGTCTTTGAGTCTGTGATCATATTAGAAGGAGGGGGGGGGGGGGGAANNNCCCCCCGCCCGGGGGGCCCCGCGAATATGTTGTGCTCTAGACTGCAGCAGTGATCAGTAAGAAAGAAATGTTTTATCAGTCATTCACAGCAAAAACGAGCTGATTGAATGATATAGTCGGTAACAGCTTTGACAATAATCTTGATTTCTTGAGGTGTTAGAGAAATTTTCAGAAATAAAGTTTTTAAATCAAAAGAAAGATAAGTTAAATCCGATTGAAATACAGAACGTCGAGCTAATCTTGCAGTATCGAATAAAGGACACTCCAAGAAATAGTGAGAAAGGGCGTGAAATCTGATCGTGAAAACTTCTCGCACGGGTTCCCAATTTAAATCTCTAAGAACTCTCTCCTTAGAAGTGTACATCATTGCACCTGACACCGCACGAGCTGCCTTATACTGAGCTGATTCTAGTCTGTCAAGATTTTAGTCTGTTGTATTTCCATATATGGCTGACGCATAAGTAAACAAATTTAAGACAAAAGACTTATAGACCAAGTCTAATGACTGTCTGGACAGCCAGTGATTTATCTAGTGTGTAGACCGAGTGGGCGGCACCCACCCGAAATTTCGATTTGCCTACTCGAAAATTATACAGCTGATTTCGTAAAAAAAGACGATGTTCTCTCTCTCTCACTTTCACTCTCAAAGTTTTTAGCCAATAGCCCCTCCAAAAATCTCAAGTGCCCACTCGAAAAACGAAATCTAGATAAAACACTGTGGACAGCACACGTTTAGGGAGCTTTAAAAGACCAGTCAAACGATTCACTTTACTTAACACATAATCTACGTGTGCTGTCCAGTCAACATTAGACTTTAGAACCAAGCCTAGCTGTTTCTGTTCCGTGACATAAGGAATAACTGAATTATTGATCAAAACAGGCGGTAATGAAGCGAGAGTCTCTCGTACTAGGGCTGTGACAGTTACCATTAGCGTTACAGTTACCGAGTAACGGTGGTAACAGTAACTGGTAACTGTCACAGCCCTATCTCGTACACGAGTGGAAAAAACCATAGCGTTACATTTATCAATATTCAAGTGTAATTTCCAAGTTATAGACCATTCATAAATCAAGAGCAAGTCTTGATTTACTTGATCTATTACTTTTCTGATATCATTTTTCTTTGTTACACGGTAGAGGGATGCATCATCAGCAAAATTCATCAGCCGCATTGTAGAACTAATTTTTTCAAGATCATCAATAAAAATCAAAAATAATAGAGGCCCTAAGACAGAGCCTTGAGGCACTCCTCTATTAACCGTTTTTGCTGACGACGTAACACCGTCTTCCGTTGTCACGATTGCTCTGTTAGAAAGATAGCTGGCAAACCAGTTTACTAAAGACGGTGGTAGTCCCTTTACCGTTAACTTTGTTAATAGTCCTTTATGCCGGACGGTATCAAATGCTTTCCGAGAATCAAGAAAGACACTCAAAATCCGCTCACTGTTATCAAAAGCTAACAGGATTTCATGCACTATTGCGATTAGCTGATTAATAGTTGAATCTCCATGCCTAAAACCTGACTGATAAGCACTCAAAAGCTCATATTTTGTTAAGTATCCATACACTTTCCGATGAATCAAGCGCTCAAATATTTTGGATAGAGTGAACAGTAAGGTTATAGGACGATAGTTGTTCGCTTCATGAGGATCCCCTGACTTAAAAATTGATGTAACATAGCCAAGTTTCCAGGCTACAGGAAAATGTTCTTGTTTTAAAGACTCATTAAACGAGTTATGATATGTGTTATAACTGGATCCTATCAGTTTTCACATCCTATCCTATCCTATTGATTTCAGAGACTTTCCACCCTACACTAGACATAAGAAAGTAGGAGTAAAGTAGGATCATTCGTTCAGCGATTGAAGTTCGTTTTCCTACCTACAGTTTCATTCAAAAACAATAAACACATTTTATTGCTGCCGAAAATTCCCCAATAATAATAATATGTCGTCAAGTACGACAAGATTCAAGGATTGTCGTCTTTGTTCTAATATTCGGTCAGTAGTGCTGAAAATTCTTTCTGTTGTGACCGAACTCGCAGGAAATCCCAACAATGATCGAGATAAAAGCAGGCATAGATCCCTTCTGATGGATAACGAACTCATGCACCACCAAAGGAACGAATGTCTCTCAATATTAAGCGTTCTTTATCTTATAGGGTACTATCTATGACAAACGTCTCAAATAGTACCCTATAGGGTCTGCCTGCACACCTCTAGTTGCTACTGCACACTAATTCTAACATATACTATAGAAGGCAAAATTTATATAGAATGAATGAAAAAGAATGCTGCTGAGTTAAGTGTACATGACTACTACACATACAGAAACCGAACATCAAAAACAAAATAGAAATAGACAAGACTGTGATTATATCAGTGCACAAAATATCTTCAAACTTGGCGGTATTTAGTCTTTATGCAGCATTATTAGTACGCATACAAAAAACATATACTGTAAGTTATTCTTCCGTACTTACTTTTTTTACACAAAAATTTCCAAATATATCGAATCAAACTTGGAATGTTTCTATCAAACAGAAAAACAAGTTTGAAGTTTGGTCAAGAAACAAATGAGTTATGCAAATTTTTTATCCGGCAGTGATTTTTGGAACATTCTGTGAGTGATTAGACTAATTTGCCTGATATTACGGCATTAGGTAAGTATTCATTGTTACCTGTTTTATCAGATAGTAAATATCCAATTCGTCCTAGTTCTTCTGGTATTGTTGACGTTCTAACAACTGTACCCGGTATTTTTTTATCGTGTTCCATAAAATATGAATATACGGCTTTTCCCATATCCAAATTGACTCTTAAACTAATAGGTATCATGTATGAAAATAATAAAAAAAATCGTACACCATAACGCCACCATGGTCCATGAAATCCTTTCAACGCCAACATAATAACACTGAGTAAAATAAGTGCACCAAATAATAACTTTGTTAATGTATTTATTTCTAAGTCTAATAGACCAACTTTACTTCGTGGTTTTGAGGTATTCAATACACTTCGTGTATCCGATCCTGTGTAGATGACACAACAAATTGATTCACCGGTGGCTAATACTGTACCAGCCCATAGCATATTTTCCACACTCAAAGGCTCATCACTTTTCCATGATAATACACCGTTGAATTCATGAATATCTAAACGAGGTGGTTCAGCATGAATTTTACCCGAAGGAGTTGTCTCTGTTGTTAAAATTGTAACATCTGTTTGATGTGTAGTAGGTACAGCTATACGCAATTTCCAATCTGTTTCACCGTCCAATTGATCAGTACGAATAAAACATGTGCCTAATATTCGAAAAAAAAGAATTGTTTTAGAATAAACTTCCTTGAATGTTTAAAATACTTGCAATTTCTTCTATAACATTACCTGATTTATCCGATGTTTGTAATAATACTACATCAGCCGGTATCCTTTGATTTTTCTGTATTATAATAACATCGGATACTTGTAAATCAGAACTGGGTATTTTTCGACGTTTTCCATTTTGTATCAACGTATACATTTGAGAATTTAATTCTTTATCACGATACGCACGTTTAATATCGTCAATAGCTTCTCTTAACATTGTCACAAATAAAACAAAGCCTAATGGACCCCAATACGTATACAAGTAGCCAACACGAAATACTGGCACAAACTGAGTACAAGCCATAACGAGAAAATATAAATTAAGGAAAAATCGAAACTGTTCAAATAAAACTAACGGAATAAATGTCAAGAGATTATATTTCTGATTTCGAATAACATTTCGTGGATAATAAGTACGTAATTCACGTTGACCAATTGTGACGTTTCGAGGTTGAGTTCTATAAGATTGATTACGAAAAAAAGATAGGAATGATGAACAAGACAAACCCATTTTTGTTTTAATTTTTTCTTCTGGTTGTTGTTTATCTTTAAAGAGAAAAAATTAGCGATAACTCTTTCTGAATCTCACGCTGTCCACTATTATTCTTACCTTCTTGTGATTGTTGATGATTATTATTTGACTCTGATGTATGACGAAAATATTGAAAACAATTTAGTAGATTTGATGTTTGTTTTGTTCTAAAACGATTTTTTGTTATTATTTGTGTTTGTGGTGGTGTAAGATCTCGAGTTAATTCGTATTCATCTGAATATTCAATATCATTAGCTTCGTCGTTTTCATCAACTAAAGGAACATTTTCCATTCGAATTTAAACATGAATATTGTCACTTATGACATATCCTCTCTTCGAATATATGTTTATGTTTTACAATGCTAATACGAGAATAAAAGAATAAATATATACTTGAAATAAAAAAAGAAAAAAAAACAATCAAAATATAAATATGATTGAAAAAATTGAAAATTAGCGTTTAAAATCGATCCTTGACGAATGAGTGGAGCGAGCGACATGAGAAAAACTAATTAAAGTCTAATGAAGAATCTATTTTACACACAGAAAAGGAGGCAAACTATATCTGAAATGAAACATAAATCGATGTAGTGTTAAACGATCACAATCTGTCTTAGTATTACATTCTTTAACAAATTTATCACTAGTAATTTCTACTCGGCGTGGCCAGCTAACTCTACTACCGAAAGGGAACTCCGTAACATTTTCCGTACCACTCAATACTTTATTAAGATCTGCAGGAAGAGACATTTTCTAGCAGTAGTAGAGTTAGCTGACACGCCGTACTTCGGAAAATCTAACATGACTCACTTTACGAGAAATATTTTGTCAAAAAAAAAACTTTTTAAAATATCACTAAAATAAGAGAAGATAAGAAGCACAAAGTAATTTTATTTGTGTTGTTGTGTACATATTTATGTAATACGTGTTAATAAAGATGTTTTTTAACTTTTCCTAGTCAGGTGATGAGTAATCAATTGTTCGACTTGTGACGAAAAGAGCAAATAAAAACTCGATTTTTAGATTCTCAAACAATTGTCGTAGCAGGATATATCAAATCAGTCAGTTATGCACTATACAGTAATAGACACTGTTTTTTCACCCTACTTTTATTTCGAACAGAACAAGTTTTATTATATCTCTAACTATTTATCTTCTTCTTGTAATTTCTGTCCAATTCTGTCCAAAAAATCTGCAGTATCACAACGAGAAAAAAAGCAGTATGACGAAGAATGTTAGAATAAAAAGGAAATCTAGTTTTGTTTCTATTCAGTATCTATATAATGTGGAAATAAAGTAATCAATTCCTTTTCTCAATTATCTCCAGCAGCAGTGGAATGATGTGAGCTGTTTCAGACGTCCACCACTACTGATGGTTGATGAATAGTTTTTTCCGCCTAACTATTATTTCTGAAGGAACGTCTGTCTTATAGCTGTTAAGAGTCATCCCATCAACATTCGTAAAATATCTTCGACTTAAACCTAGTTAATGGTTGACTGCTTAGGCTTTCATAAAAATTTTACGGTTTCATTTTGACTTAGGTTTTTCATGCTTCTATCAAACGTAAGCTCTAGTTAAATTGACTGTCCCAGACATTTTTGCAGGTGTCTTAAATCAGTGACTTCTGATTTTTGAAACTTTTTCTATCTCGTTTCTACTCTTTTTTGTTTAAAAGTCTATTGTTTTTTTATTTTGAACTTCTTTTTCTGATTTTCTTGCTTCTAGGATCTAGTATCCCTGTCAGTGTTGTTATTTTTATACGTTTATTATTTCTTTATTTTTTTGTTTCTTTTATTTATTATAGAATCAAGTTTAAATTTATATTTGTTTATCAATATCTCACGAGCCGTGTGTATGATTTTGTAGGTTCTTGAAATAATCTCGTAAAATGTTTTTTTAATACGAATTTAAGCTTAAGAAAAACAGAAGCGTTGGATAAAGTTTTCCCGTTTTGACTTTAGTCTTGTTTCGATTTTGATCTGACCAGCATCAAATGGCTCTAATTATCTGATTCCTTCGCTTAGAGCAGGACAGTTGCAATGAAGGAATGCAGAATGTTTATTGATTTATTGTTGTCATCTTAGCTAGGACTGTGAAAGTTGCCGTTGCGTTGATTTAATGCTAACTGACAACACAGTTACCGTTGTTTTAACGGTAACTATCAGTTAGTTAACTTTCTGGTAACTATTTCTTAATTATGGCAGAAATATCCAGGCAGCGGCTTAAAATGGCTTCCAAAATCGTTAGTTTTCTACTAAACGTATTGAAACTTTAATAAATGACATGATTTTGATTGACACACACGTGCCAGTCGACCAAACTAGTCGAAATTATATAACTTCCATGTTTTGTAACTGCGGTTTTTAAGGTCTCTGGAGACCTCAGCATCTACGGCCAGCTTGAGAAATGTTTTTGTTTTCATCAACGAAATTAAACTACAAAACTCTGCCATTTATGAAAGTTTCAACAGTTTTAGTGGAAACTAACGATTTTGAAAATAGTGGCGTAACCAGGAATCCGTGGGTGGTAGGGCAGTGCCCCACGACCTTTAAAAAATCCATCTACGATAGTTTAAATTTTTTCCACAACTGAAATACAGTTGCTCAGTTTTCACTTTCTTAAGAGAAAGACAATCCACTGTATCTGCACTTTTATTAAGTGGAATTATATGAACAAAAGAGAAAAAGAAAATGAAATAAATAAACAAATAGTTATTTCAACATTATTCGATAAAAATCTTAGTGGAAATAATAATTTTTTGTTTCTCTCGGTGCCCGGGCAAAGACTGTCGGTGGCCGGGCGGCTCCTGGTCTAGCCCACCCCTGGTCACGCCACTATTTGGAAGCCATTTTAAGCCGCTGCCTGGATATTTCTGCCATACTTTCACTGCCATAAAAATAGTTACCACCAAGTTAACTAACTGATAGTTACCGTTAAAACAACGGTAACTAGAAAGGCAGTTACCGTTGTTTTAACGATAACTGAAAAGATAGTTATCGTTGTCGATAACGGTCGAAGAAGTAACGGTAACTTTTACAGTCCTAATCTTAGCGAAACATTTTTATTCTTTTAACCTTCTCCAACTGATAATGTAAAGTGAACTGGAATCTCATATACCTTTTGTTAAGACTTAATGAAGAATTTGGTTTCTTATGAAGAATTGCCGACTATCATGTCAGCTTTGGTTAGACAAAAAATTCGTTTTTGAAATTTTAAAAGCATCTTCGGTCAAAACTGATTGCAGATTTGAAGTCTCCGTGGTCGGTTACCTTGCACGCAACAAGTTTTGAATCGGATACTCTAGAAAAAAGTTTCAGTCTCATTCAGCCGTTGGTCCTCTCCCGGAACTTTGTAAAAAATTCTTTTGCAATACAATGGAGAAAATTTTTTCTGGAGTATCCCGATTCAAAACTTGTTGCGTACAAAGTAATCGACTATCGAGAGTCTGAATCTGCGATCAGTTTTGGCCGAATACGCTTTTAAAATTTCTCGACTGAATTGAGATGTGTAGCCCGTTCTAGGACAGCCTAGGAAGAACTCTCACCTTTTCGCTTTTAGATATTTACTTACTTTCTTATTTACAAGCTATTTACATAGCTCATCATAATAAATCATAGGCTAAAAAGTCTTATGTGCGAAGGATGTAGGATCTTTGTCTAACATATTAAAACTTTACTCTCAAGAAAATGCACGGAGTTGTAGAAAGGACTCAGTAAGGAGAATTTTTCTTATTCTATTCAAAGTGGCGGTAAAAAACATAGCTGCCACCTTATCCGGATTTTCCGGACAAATTCCGGCTTTTTCAGTTTTTTCCGGAATTTGTACGGATTTTTAAGAAATTTTCTGCTGTTGGCTGTTTCTTTCCGATCATGAAGATTTTCACGTATTTTCTTCTCTATAGTTTGTGGCGGTTGCCTTTCTCATATTATAAGCCAACTAAAGTGCTAGTTACTCGAATCAAAAATATACATTCAAAAAACAGCGTGTCGATTAAAACCGAAATTAATATTTATGTATTTTCACCTTTTTGGTGCTCTGCGTATTAGAAAGAGATTAAATAAGACAGTAAAAATGGATTTTCGTTTTTTTTCCGGATTTCTGACTAAGTATATTTAATATAATTGAAAAACATATTTATAAAATGATTTTACATAAAAAGCGAGCTTTCGATACTTCACAGTATCATCACGCTAATATGAAAATTGGACAGTCGTATTAATAATAATACTGGGAAGTATCGAAAGCTCGCTTTTTATGTAAAATTTTATAAATATGTTTTTCAATTATATTAAATATACTTAGTTTTACGAAAAACGTAAAAGGTCAAAGAATGTCAATATATTCGGATTTCTGACTTGTAAAGATGGCAGCTCCGATAAAAGGCATTATTTTAATCTATCTTTTGTAGAAATGAGGTGTATGTATATTTGCCAATATTACCATCATAATTGCTGTCTGTTTGCATGACTTTCATAGCAAATAACAGTCGGGACAGTAAACGTAAATTGGTAGTAGTATAACGTAAATTATAAATCTGTTTATGTTGGAAATTTTTTTGTTTTGTTCCAGATTTAATATCTTGCCGTTTTACATTTGAACAATACGATACAATGTCATCGGTAAATAATACAAATTTAATTAAATAATTAGTTATTATTTGATCCGTTTTTTCCACTTTAGACCGGTGAAGGAAAAAGTCCAATTAGAATTTTGATTACAGGTGCAGCTGGACAAATAGCATATTCACTTTTGTATCAAATATGTAGTGGAGATGTATTTGGACAAGATCAGGTTTGTACAGAAGAATGATGTGTATTTTCATCATTCACTGTTTGTTTATTTCTGTTTATAGGAAGTAATTGTGAATTTATTAGATATTACTCCTATGTTAGGCGTTCTTCAAGGTGTGGTCATGGAAATTGAAGACTGTGCATTGCCACTTGTTAAAGGTTTATTTTTTTCTAAAATTTTTACTTTTATTTTTCATTTTTTTTCTTGATTTTAAGGTGTTTTTCCAATGGATAAAGAAGATGAGGCATTCAAAGATGTTGATGTTGCTATATTTGTTGGAGCAATGCCACGTAAAGAAGGAATGGAACGAAAAGATTTACTAAGTGCTAATGTTAAAATATTCAAATCACAAGGAATAGCAATAGAAAAATTTGCCAAAAAAACATGCAAGGTATTGTTTGATTGCCATTTTAAATTTTTTATAACGTAACAATTTTGTGTATAATTTCATAGATACTTGTGGTTGGCAATCCAGCTAATACCAATTGTTTCATACTAGCACAAAATGCACCATCAATTCCACGTGAAAATTTTACTTGTTTAACGAGATTAGGTAAATGTTTCATCTAGCGCAAAAATTCTTCAGGTTCGAAATAGGGCGGCTTTTATACACAAATTACTGTTAATTAAATATTCATCACTGTGTTTAGATCATAATCGTGCCATTGGTCAAATAGCATCAAAATTGAAAATATCTCCAAAACTAGTTAAAAATGTTATTATTTGGGGTAATCATTCGTCAACCCAATTTCCTGATGCACGTTTTGCAACTGTTAAAGCTAATGATAAAGAAATGCCAGCTTATGATGCACTTAAAGATGATAACTGGTTGAAAAACGATTTTGTTTCGGTAAGAATTACTTGTTTCTCTTCAATTATGTACTGGGACACCTTGCTACGCGAAAGACGATTATACTGATAAATTTGACTCTGTTTGATTTTATGCATGAAATTCGATTTTAAAATTTTTGTTTGTCTGTTTAGATCGTTCAAAAACGTGGTGCTGCAGTCATAGCGGCTCGTAAACTCTCATCAGCAATGTCAGCGGCTAAAGCTATTTGCGATCATATGCGTGATTGGTGGTTTGGAACAAAAGATGTATGTCATTAAGCACACGTCAAACTCACTATCATTTGTAATTTCTCTCTTTTTCTTGCTTTCCTAGCATGAATGGGTCTCAATGGGTTTAATTAGCGATGGTTCGTACGGTATCGAAAAAGGCCTTGTCTACAGCTATCCTGTTCAAATTAAAGGTGGTAAAATTTCAATTGTTCAAGATTTAAAAACGGATGATTGGTCACGTGATTTAATGGATAAAACACAAAAAGAATTAGTCGAAGAAAAAAATGATGCATTGAAAGCAACATCTAATTAATAAATGGTTAACAATAGGCCAAATAACAGACAGAAACATTTATTGAAGTATTTTCTTTTTTTCTGAAGTTATTTATTCTTTTCTAACATGCATCCAGTAGTACTAGGTCTTCCTTTTTTTAGTCTACGTTTTTTTGTATTTTTTCCTCGTTCACAAGTGGTGACGATTATAACGGGTTTTTTATTTTACTTATTCAAGTTTTCTGTGATTGCTAATTCGTTATTGAGACAAAAAAAAAACGTATGCTTAGCATCTCAATGAAGACATACAGTTAACAATTCGGAACAGCACTTCGAAGTAAGAATGTGCACAACCACTTAATCGTGGTTTTTACATCTATACTGTGTTTTTCTAACGACGAAAAAACTCCAAAGTCTTTTAACTCTTTTGTCGTAAGTCCGTATCCAGAATATCTGAAATACTGATGGTTTTAGATAGTAAATTTGCATTTCGAAGAAAAATGGCGGGTAGTTTAACACGACTTCCAATAGTTGAACAATTATCACCGTTGGTTACTCGAATATTGGGCTGCAATCCCAGCCCAATGACGTTGCAAGGTACAAACACCTATTTAATAGGAAATGGAAAAAGGTATAAAAATAGAAGAATGTGTTAAATATGCTATATTATAGATTCGTGGATGATGTTTCAACAGTTAATATAACTGTCTGCTACTTTTTGATTTTTTTTTCTAGCCGTATTTTGCTTGATACTGGACAACCGAATATCCCAGAATATATTGACCATTTAAAGAATGTTTTATCCAACACAGGTGTAACATTAGAAGCCATTTTGATTACGCATTGGCATCCAGACCATATTGGAGGAATTCGCGATGTTCTTAAAGCAGTTAATCAAGGTACTTGTACTAAAACTAATCCTTTCTCTTGCGAGTCTTGCAAATGAAGCATGGTTTCGTTAATTTTTTAGCAAATATTCCTATTTATAAACGAAAATTATTGGAAATACCTGATAGTAAAATATTAAGTACCTATGGCATTGAAAATCCAGATGACTATACGCAATTTACATTTATTGAATCAAATCAAGTTATAGAAACAGAAGGAGCTCACCTTAAGTATGAATTGCAGTGAAAGATCTCTGATAATAGTAGATACAAGAAAATCTAGTGTTTTTCCTACTCTTGGTTTACTCAAAATGCTGATTGTCATTATTTAGGGCAGTACATACTCCCGGTCATTCGACCGATCATTTATGCTATCTATTAGAAGAAGAAAATGCTCTGTTTTCTGGTGATTGTATTTTGGGAGAGGGAACAACAGTTTTTGAAGATTTACATGATTATATGAATTCATTAAGCAAAATATTAAATTTAAAACCGAAACTAATTTATCCTGGTCATGGGCCTATTGTGCCTGATCCTCAAACAACAATTGAACATTATATTTCACACCGTCAACAACGAAATGAACAAATTTTAGCCGCGTTGAAGGACAAGGACGCTTTAGAACCGATGGAAATAACAAAAATTGTTTATACGGTATGTATGACAATATTCATTTTCAATTTGAAAAGTCTCAATCAGGTGCATAATATTAACAATGAATGTGCGATACAATATGGGGAAGAAGTTTTTGATTCATGATTAACTGACGAAATTGTAAACTCTAGTTAATACTTACAAAACTGAATACAAAATTTCTTATTTGTCCTTGATTAGGATATAGCTGAACAACTTTATTCAGCTGCTTGTCATAATGTTGAAAATCATCTTCGTATGCTTGAGAAACAAGGTCAAGTAGGTAAGTCTATAATCTATGAAGGATATTTTATGTGGTTAAATTACAAAAGATATGTATTCTACTACTTTTAGCTACTGTTAGAAACAAATGGGTGTTTGTTTCAAACAAACCACGCACAGAGTCAAAAATTTAATGTTTTTTTCATTTGTTTATGTATTTATACTGTGTTCTTAAAATGTTAATATAAATGAGAAATATAGATGTGTTTGGCACACAAGCGCAAATCAAACATCTCTATATGAACTATTGAGTACTCCACCAACTAGCGGAGTTTAACGACCTCATGGAGTGTCGTATTCAACGCATTTCGTTTCCTTTATTCTAACTACTAATTCTTATGCGCTTAGCAATGACAATAGCAGCAGAACAAGTACACCCTCTTATCGTCTACTTGATTTATCGTTTGGTGGTGGTTACTAAGCATAAGGAGGTAAAAATAATCTAATTTAACACTGGTAAAATAACAACGTATATCTAAGCATTATGAAACTTAATGAAGAGAGGGAAAAGAAAAAAGTGTTTTCAGTTACTTATGCACATTAGTCGCATATCAGTCATAGGCAGCTGTTTCCAATTCTTCGTGCGTCATATTCTCTTTTAGATGCTTCCACACAGGTCCGTTCACTCTATACAGACCATCTTGCTGCAAAAATTTCACTTTACCCATCGTGTAGAGCATAAAAAATAATCTAAAGGTCTCGCTTACGCTTTTTTGAAACACCGTATGGAAAGTGATTTTCTAGACATCTCAAGTTTTTCGTGAAGGTGAAACCGAAGTCGGTGAAAATGAAGGAAACATTGCATATTTATACATCAAATTGTAGCTCTTGACGAGTCGATTCTAATGGTGAAGAAATTCGATCTCGATCTAACTTTACGTTCGAGTGGTACTCAATTTACTTGAAAAACTCCTGAAGTTTGGCCTCCATTTTCTTCTAAACGCTCCAAAACTTTTTCGAGATTTTTTCAGGATAGGAACTACTTAGTAGAATCTATAACTTTGCCCATACAACTATCCTCAGCACTTTCCATTTTTTACCCTCAGTTTTCCAGAAAACCCGTTAAAACCTTAGCTCATGAAAAGAAAATTGAGCTATTATGACTCTATATTCCTGTTCAGCATGAAGAATTCAATGTACTTCAACGTTTTCTGAGCCTTCTTTTTGTTTCTGTACCACAGTTTTCTAGAAGGATTTCTGGAAAACTGAGGGTGAAAAATGGAAAGTGCTGGGGATAGTTGTATGGGCAAAGTTATAGATCCTACTAAGTAGTTCCCATCCTGAAAAAATCTCGAAAAAGTTCGACGAGAAATAGAAGAGAGAAAGCTACAGTTGAAGAGTGGATGGACTAAACAAAATTGACTACATATACGAAAAAAGAATGAACAATAATGAGTTCAGTTTTACTCTAAGAAACTTTTATTTTTAGATATTTTAAATTATGAGTGTAATTTACAAACGCTATTTAAATTGCAGAAATACGAACAGAGACAAAGACGCCGCGTGTTGGTATGATGAGTAAACAAGCTTAAGTCCGTCGATCAGATCGAATGAGGGCAAAGCAACTTTATTGTTATATGTATTGCGGACTCTGGATGTGTCTGATTTCTGTGATCTAAGATCAGAATGATAAACTATGGTTTTTTTGTATTTTTTACTCATTCACAAGTAGTGACGGTTATAACGGGTTTTTTATTTTACTTATTCAAGTTTTCTGTGATTGCTAATTCGTTATTGAGACAAAAAAGCGTATGTTTAGCATCTCAATGAAGACATACAGTTAATAATTCAGAACAGCACTTCGAAGTAAGAATGTGCACAACCACTTAATCGTGGTTTTTACATTTGTACTGTTTTTTTCTAACAACGAAAAATCTCTAAAGTCTTTTAACTCTTTTGTCATAAGTCTGTAAAGATTTGAAAACAGTAGAAACGGAAAATAATTACCTTTAATTTAAAGCAACAATCTAGTTCCCCAAAACTACCTTCAGTCTTTCAAACGTCCAAAAAGGGCATTTTCCAAAGAAAAATATACATAACGATCATTACGTCGACAGTAGCGGTCTCAAAAGCATATTCCAGCGACCTTGCCTTTGTTCTTATAACTTAAGAAGCTATTATAAGAGGAGATCACAATTACTTGAATTGATCAAGCCGTTCTGAAAGCCGTTTATTTATTCTTCGGTGTTGTACGTTCTTAAAACGTTTGTAACTTTACAGAAAGAACAAAAATTCATTGGCAAAATTTCCATGGACGAATAAATTTTCGGTAGATAACCTTCACTAAAGTATTTAGATCAGTCGTAGGGTTCTTTTTTATCGACTACTGACGCTTTGCATAGACGAAAAACAACATTTTTCAAGATGCATATACCTCTTGACTCAAGAGTCAATACTTTAATTTATAGAAAATGTTACTCAACATTTTTTGTTCTTATTTTTAATTCTTAGCGACAGTTAACTCACCCAACGTACACATCAAAGCGCGGCAGAAGTGAGCCTTCGATGGCTAAATCAGCGTGTTTAATATATAATGATGCGTGGATCACGTCATATCAGAGCAACATGGATATTTATGATGAAAAATGCAAATCCACACTGCGTGAGATCCACATTATTTTTTTCTTTCTGCATAATAACCATTTTTTCCTACCATACATATCCTTTATTTTTCTCAAAAAGAAATTCAAATGTTTAGATATGCTTGTGTCTTTGTGCTGGGAGATGTCTCATTTTAATCAGAAATTTGCGGGCTACAATCATGCCTTATTACGAAAGGTTCGCGTTATATTTTAGAGTTTTTGAAAAACTGGTTTTCTAGAAAACCAGGTCTTCGAAGGATTAAGGACAACCCCCATGGTCATATTCGGAATCGGCATGATCGATAACCTGTAACCCACTAGATTCCGAGCAAAAACCGTTTAATCACTTGGAAAGGTTTCCTCGTCAGCTAACTATTTTTGAGCCTTTGCACATTTTTTCTATTTGAAGCTAAAATTTTTCTTGTTTCCATTCAGTTTCTGATAAGAGCTATTAATTCGCTGTGTCATGTAGAATAAACGGATATGACGATGGGCGCAGTTGAACTAACGATTGCCTATCGAATGCATTCGAAAGTGGAGAATTATCAGAGTAAAATTATTCGATTTACAATTGTAAACGACTTTTTTTCCTGAGTTAAACATAAAAGTAAAGAAAAACTACTCAAAATAGTAAATTTCGTGTTATTACAAGAAAATCATCCTATTCATACAATTCTTATGAATTCTGCTATTTATAAATGGATGCCTTCATTGGACCCGTTTTCTCGTGCATTTCACATGTACATATTTTTTGTAATATTTCAAAATAACAATAGCGTTGAAAAGAAAGAAATTCTGTTTTGGATTGTTTTTATTGGTTTGATTAACTTTTCCTGCCCACCTTTGAGAAGTATCTAGGTACATCACTACGCATGATGTTGGATTATCTTGGCCGTTTTGCGGTTAGATATCGATATCGATAGAGCTGGAAGTTAGGTCTAGGTCTTTAGCACCTACATCAGCTTATATTGATTGTAACGCTTTGGATCGCCGAGAGGACCTTATGGGATGTTTGAATGCGTGTTTGAGTAAATCTCTCTTTAAACCCTCACTTGACAATGGAGATCAAACATCAAACTAAATGTCTTGCTTTGCTTTCATTTTTTCCAAAAAAATATTCAATAAAAATTTACTCTTTCCTCCTCGCGACTTCGTCTGAATACTGCGTAAATTTTGAAGTACAAAGATGCAGCGAAATATTCTTCTTTGTTTCATTTAAGTTACAACGGAAAACTTCACTCTCAAACAATGTAAATTTTTCGTAATGTTTCTTTTTGATAAGTACGCGTTAGGTAGGTTTCCTTTTCGTTCCAGTATCAACATCTGTGGAGTTATTATTTCCCTTCAATACCGCAAAACACGATGTTTTGTAGTGGAAACTTTTATCCTGATCCAATTTCTATTCTCCGCAACCCATTTGTTATTTTGTTTCAAGACTTTGGTTTAAAAATCTATTCACATTTAAGATAAAGATCGAGTCATATCTATCACACGAGGTATATATTTACTTCATCTATAGAAACAAACAGAATAGGAAAAGAGAAACTACTTTTTCTTTAACAGATGAAGAAATATATGCTTAATGTTCCTTGTTTCTAGACATCGATACTGTAATCGTCGATCTTCAAGAGCCAACAGTGTGCTTTTTTAGCAAATAGTATGAAAAATTACTCAAACAAGTTTTCTTTGATTCTTTATATCACAGTTTCTCTAACGCTTTTATATTTCTCCGATTCATTAAAATAATGAAGAGAAGGAAATCTCTTTTGAACAGATACCTATGTTTCAGCTTCTGAATGAAGTATCTTAGTACTCACAGTAGGCTGTTTTTAACAATTAAGAAACCGGAAAGATCAGTCACTAATCGCACAGTATCCATGCATAAGGCATTCATTTCCGAAAAATAGCATTTTTCTTACTTCTCAAATAAGACTATTTGCAAAATGTTACTTAATCATTAAACAAAAATTAAAAATGTTTCATGCCAGCTCGTCTTAAGCAGGCAGAAAAGAAAGAAGTTATGAGGTAGATGATCTATTCAAATATTTTAAGGAAGAAGCAAGGGGTTATGCTAGTGGACGTGTGATATTAAAAAGAGAGACGAGCTTTTTGCTGTTTTGGGTAGTGCTTGTCTTAAAAAAAATTAGTCATATTAGTTACTCATGGTTAATACGGAGCATACCGGAGAAAAG
Organism: Didymodactylos carnosus; assembly: GCA_905250885.1. Lineage (NCBI taxonomy): Eukaryota > Metazoa > Rotifera > Eurotatoria > Philodinida > Philodinidae > Didymodactylos > Didymodactylos carnosus. The sequence continues at coordinate 10,131 of CAJNOQ010001502.1, read as the reverse complement.
AATCTACTTTATGTTTTAGAATAATGAAACCAAACGAACAGACGCCGTTGGCTCGATCCAAAATTGAACTTGTCAAATTTGTTTGTCATCAGTAAGTAAACATCTCGAGTAATAGATTTTTGAATTTTAAAAATGTATTTTCGTTCATTTTCGTTTAGATTACATCCATTTGCCTATGCTGTTAGTACATTTTTGAGGCCAGCTTTAGACGAATGTCAAACCGCCATACACGATGATTCTGTGAACACACTCGATCTATTAATTCAACTGGCTCAAACATTTATTCGTACAGCTCCTGAACCAGAATTGATCTACGATGATATCAGAAAATTTGCTGGTAGGAAGATATGTAAAAAAAGTACAGCTGTGCTAATCTGAATTCTTTTAGCTGATTTACGATCTACAATCGACGAATGTATGCGTGTCGTTGATGTCAATCAAGTTAAGCATCCACCAACTGTCATTGAAGAAACGTTAAATGGTTTACAGAGCCTAGTTGAAACAGCAGGTGACTTATGAAACTTTTTTTCTGCTTTATGCTAGAGCTAGACGGAGGTCTCGACCATATGTCCTTATTTTTAATTGTTTTCAGTTGAAGATCAACGTTATACAACATTATATAAAAATTTATCAGGTATGGTTTTTTCAAGATAGTTGGATAGACAGAATTATTAATTAATTCTAACAACAGACAGTAATAGTAAGCTTTTTCTTTGATTATTTAGTTTTAACAAATTTGGAACGGATTAATTCATTACCAACAGAAAATTTAATTCAACTTTCTTCATATGCACATAATCACCGACCCCATTCATCCAATTCAGATCGTTATTCAGCGCCAGCTTCTCCAACAACACACGGACCACAACAACCATTACTGACAACAATCGGTGGAACATCAACAACACCATCTTGTAGGTCTCATGAATATACATAGATAATCCTTTTAATATCTAAAGATTATCTTCACTACCTTTAGTTTCGAATCGTCATGAAATTCCCCATCCAACAACCAATGGCCATTCTAACGGCTCTATTCGTTTCAATAATTTTCAATTTCAACAGCAATCACCTCCACAACCATCCCAGATCATAAATCGTATTCAAGCTGAATCACCATCATCTCGTATTCAGCACGCATCGTCGTCGTCTTCATACACAGAAGCGTCAATTTCTCCCTCACCGCTACCATCTAAATTTCTAAATGCGCCAAAACAACAACAACAACTGTCGGAAAAGCAAAATTTGACATCTCAAGTTAAAAACTCATTAACAGCTTCCACGTCAAATTTTCTGAATAATCGTCAAGAAATAGCTTCGTCATATTTGGATGAATATGAAATTACTGATACCTCTAAAAAATTAACGACACCAATTGCCTCATTTCCTCCTCGATCATCCTCATCCTCATTGGTACAAAGTACATATACAAATACACCAGCAGTGAAAACAGCAGTGACAACGGTAATAAATGACGCTGGCTATTCTTTTTCACCAATAATAAAACCAATAGTGGCACCTACACAACGTCAATACATTGCTGAAGATCATTCTGAGAAAAATTCGATACAAAAGCATCCACTATCAATAGATTCAGCTTATGATAGTCAACAACGAACAACAACCTCAATACCGTCAGAGTAGGTCATATAGTTTGAAGTTTGATATGGTTTAGTGGATTTTATGAGTTTAGACGAACAGAAGGTTACTATGAAGACATCGACAATTATGAAGAGGAAGAAAAAGATTTTGTTGATCAAGCTGAAGCAAAACAATATTATTTGCAGCCTGCATTTAATGATCCACAAACGGCTGCTGCATCATACATTCCATGTAAACAGTATATGTCGATAATAGATGAAGAATCCATCCAAAATCAATCTTTAGTAAAAAATGATATTGTTAAAAGACATGTTACAGATGATTATCTAAGAGAATGGGGTACTAAAAGAGGTAAGTCATTCTTTTGTTGAAAAGCGTTATTTTACATTTTGAATGAATGTTTACTGCTAAGCAAATTAATACTATTTTGAAATTTAAAGATGTACTTTATCTCTTCATTTAGAACGTCCTGCATTACGTGGAAACTGTTTTATGATATATGGTAATCAACAAAATCCGAATGAGCCACGTCGAAGTCAGACAAGAGGAAGTTCAAACGATTACGATCAGAATCAAAGTAGTTGTCTTCCAATCGGTGTTTCATTAACAAATGATGATTCAACAATATTATCATGTGATGTGCATGTCAATTCAAATTGTGTACGATTGTATGATGTTCAAAGTGGTCAACTGAAACATTGTATATCTAGTACACGTGTAAGTAGTAGTGAACGATAATCGACGAGTATTTATAAGCAAGAGTACTTCTTTATAGATAGCTGTTTCAGTCGTTCACTCTACCTTTTTCATTTAGGATATGAAATTAAGTCGTCCAAGTGCTGCTCTAATGAATTTACGTGACCAAATTGTTATAAAAGAACGTAATCATGTTTATATTGTTGATTCAGGTAGTGATACACTCCTAAAAACAATATATGACCGAAATTCAATGAAAAATTTATATGGTATGTAAAATAACTTAAAATATTCGCGATAAAAATACTAATACTTTCTTTTTGTGTTAGGTGTTTGTTTATATGAAAATAAATATTTGTTAACAATTGATCAACAACGTCCAGAAAGTGCTCGCATTTTGTTGATTGATCAAGATACGGCACAAATTGTTCATTCGTTTGATTTCACATCAATTAGTTTAGAAGATGAAAATTTGATTCGACGAAAATATAGCAGTGAAATTTTACATGGACGAATATTACAACCACAAACGAGCAAATTACGATTTCTTGCCGTTAAAAATGATAGAATTTATATCAGCGATTTAGGTATGATATGCTTACTGTTCAGAGATGAAAACAGAGAAATTTATTTTTCAGAATCCTTCCCGTCTCACTTCGTCACTTTTCGGAAATGCTTCATGTAGCAGTGCCTTTTCTCTTCAATGTTAGTATTTCATTTTTAGGTCGTAGTTTAATTTATGTTACAAATATTCATGGCCAAATACTGGATCATCAGTTTACATTTGGTGGTACTGGCAATCAACCGGGCGAATGTTGTGATCCAGCGGGATTGATTATTGATACAGCGGGAAATATTATTAATGCTGATAGTAAAAATGATCGTATTCAGGTATGTAGCTGATAGAAGTTAACCATTTCGAATCAAAGTATATTTATTAAGAAATACTGCGAAAAATTTGAACATCTTTTATTTCTATTAGGTTAATCTTCTACATGTAATATAACAAATTCTGTTTCGTTTAGATTTATTCATCTAATGGTGAATACAATACCAAATTTCAGTTGAATGAACCGATACGTCGTCCGTCCGATATTTGTATTAATCGTGCTGGTACTCAAATATTTATATCATGTTATCTAAAAAGTTGTGTCAAAGGATTTGATCTAAGATTTTGACAACATGTTTTTTTTTCTTGAATAGCTAAACGTTTTTTTATTTTATTTTTTTCTCTTCCCACACACATACATACACGTGCATGTTTCATTTCCAATGCATTTCGCTATATTTTATTTTACACAGTATTAGAAACTCACGCGTGTGTGTGTGCGTGTGTGTGTGTGTGCAAGTCTTTGCCTTCTGTGTTGAAAAACGTTTTCTATCAGTTTGCTCTTTTAAAAACATGTTCTTACTTTTTTTTCTTCTGTGATTAAAGTAGCACAAGATCGATGTGCTTGGTTTGTTTTTTTTTTTCTAAGAGATTTTTTTGTGTGTTCTAGTCAGAAAAAGTGTATATGAAAAACACTTATTCCAGGAGCACTTTTACGTTTATTTCGTGCGAAAAAGAGAAGCAGTTTTTTTTGTTCTTTTTTCATTTTATGAAAAATGTAACAATTTCAAGTGAAATAAGCATATATAAGTAGCTTTAATTGTTGTTTTTTGTGCTGATATGTACATGGTTATCTCTTCTTTTTCTTTTTTGTTATTTACTACAGTAAATAAAAGCATATCTGTGTGATATTATGATAGATAATTTAAGATTGAAATAAATGATTATGAATAGTAAATCAGAGACAATAAGCGTGTGTTTTAGATTAATTAGCTCGAGAATCAGTGTCTGTACAATACTAAGAGTAGAAAATGTTAATTCTTACAGCCATACTGTGTGTCCAAAAAAGACTATATTCCTGACGTCTATATATCAGAATGATTTAGTAGGACATATACATATCGACTGACAGTCTTTGCTTGTAAAACAAATTTTATTTGTATACTTTTTTTGAATTGATTCCTGTTTCATAGTAAACAAGTTCCTTAATTTTTTTCTGAATAGTTTCTCAACTTCTCCGTATGATTTACTTATTACAGTGTTGAAAAACAAAAAAACATAGAGTTTGCAATAGATTCGAAAAATGTATTTGTTCGTTTATCTTTATAAACTAAATTAGATCCGTTTATTCGAACAAAGATCCTGGGAAAATCATTTGTTTCAATCCATTAGTATTTTCAACGAATTATACAATAAAAACAATCGAAAAACTTATTATGTTCGTTAGCAACGTTCATGCACAAATCGTTCTTTATATAACACAACATTTAAATGAAATGAAAGACCAAAACTCGTAAAGTCTGGAAGTTTTCACGGTTTTGCACACGAAAAACCAATGCGTTCAAATTCAAATTCAATTTGCCAAAATTTGACCACAGTATACATTTGCATACTTGTAATCGTGATTATCTGAGTTCTGTACAGGAAAGAGTGAGCGTTTCTAGCATCAGAAAAAGAGTTGCCTTCCAATAAAAAAAAAGGTTTAATCAATCAAGAACCTAGGAGCGTATAAAAATTTTAAAACCAATGCGGCTATCATGTTGGGAATTTTAATAAAAAGTTTTAATCAAATAATAAATGGTTTTAAAATTTTTATTCTTAACTTTGCCCATAAACTCGAAAAACGCTAGGAGCGTATGCTTTCTAGTTTTATAAGTTTTGCACAGAATGTCGAGCGCCGTTTCTGTATGTTTCCACTATTCTGAAGATTTTGCCTTTTTTTGTTTGAAAGAGCAAAGTCTGAACTACAAAATGTGCATTAAACAAAATTTTTTTCTCGCAAAACTTTATTGAGAAAAAATTCAAAAACTAAACATCACTAAAAGTATTTTGGTAAAATTTTACTAAAACACATATCAAGAAAATCTTTTCACTGGTATCAAAAATAATCATTTTTTACTGGAACCAAACACATGAAAAAATAGTCCGTGAAAAATTCTATCAACCTGATCGCCTTAAAAAATTTTCAAGTTTCTTTTTAGTAGTTTTTCTGAAACGCTTTCTAAAAATCAGCCAGTCAAGCGATTACTTCTTCACGAAAACCAAATAAAAGGAAAATCTATTGCACATTGTTCGAAAGAGCATTTCAAACACTCTTAGATATAATAATCAGTTATAACAGCTACAATACTAAAATTATGTATTTTTCTGTGCAAAGTGTGCTAAAAAATGTTTAACTCAAAGAGGAAAAATAGGAAATATAACCTACTTTTTTTTCAAACTACAGCGGTCCTTAATCGACTTTTAGATATCAAAAACTGTTAGAAATCAAAAAATTACATTTTCCAATGATTGTCTCTCATTATCTGCTGTAAACTATATGTGACAGAAGAAATGCTCCGAATGTAATACTTATACGTTGAGTTGGTTTTCGTTCAGATTAACAAAATTTCGGCTGAAATTAATTGTAAATCTAAATAAAGTACGTCTATCTTACTACATGAGCATTTTTTGAAAAAGAAAAAATACTTGACAGTTGAAAAGAATTTATTTACATTTTCATTGAAAAATTTTCCTATACGTCATTAAAATACTTTTGAATTCATTCTACAAAATATTCAGATTCAAAATTCAATCAAAGGTACTTTTGCAGTATTTTTTAATCAAAATGTAGTCAATGAAATTCTCTGTCGATATGTGTACAAGTTGTGTTGTGTAATTCGAAAATAAAAGTGGGTTATAAAGTTTTGTCTGTGAAAGAAAAAATATTTTAATCATTAAAATTTGCTGTCATTTAAAGAATTTTGTCAATTCATTCCACCTTATTTTTCAACACGATTAAAAATGCCTGGGTCATTTTGACTTTTTACCTCCAGAGTACTATGAACGAACTCAAATTGCATTATTGATGAAGCTTTTGATATTAACTGATTATCTAACAACAAAATTTTAGAATTATTTCACGTTTTGTCCAAACAAGCTTTTGATGTGAATGTAAGCCGCTATGATTTTTTCCACGAAACAAACTAACAGTTGTAATTTAATCAGAGAAATTTTTCAGATGATGTTTTTATTTATTGTAATAAATTCAATTATTTTGTCCGAAAACTATAACCTATTCTTGATGATAATTCATGATAGTGAATTAATTTTGACTTAATTTCTGATTATCATACGTAGAATAACTTCTAATTAAAGAAAATAAGCGCTATGTTTTCGTCTTGTAAGAAAGAGAGAGACAGAGAAATGACGCTGAAAAGCCTAATGTTTTACGATGAACGCTTTATACGTTTTCTCATTTCTCCTTTGATATAATTTAAAAACAGTGTTTATTATTGTTAGATAAATAAACTAAAGCTTCAAGTGCAATTTAAAATCGACTATATTCACTATAATACCTTTTTCGAAAATTTTGCAAAATTCTTCAAGTATTTATTCATTTTTTGACTTTTATAAGAAAGCAGGTGCCACATACACACAATATATAAAATAAACATATATATTCAGTCAGTTCCCATTATTATTACTATCTCAATTTTATTTTTTTGACATATATTCAATAATTAATTTAATATGGGTAATAGTCGATCTCGGATCGGTCCAACATCATTCAAAGTATTCGATCTACACACTCGTGTTCGACAAAAAAATCAACGAGAAGCACTTCAACTTCGTCTAGCAATAAGAGATTTGAATATCGATAAGAGTGCACAGTTGACAAAGTATACGTTTGCTCGTATGGAATTGCGAACAAAATTACATGAATTAGAACACGAAAATGGACAAAGACAGATGTATAAACTATTCGAACGTAAATGAAATGAGTATTTTCCAATCTAAGAAGTATAGTTTTGTTCTGTGTTTTAGAAAATGATCGAACGTCAAGGAGTAGTAAGTATCCTTTGGTTTGAGAGAATCTCTTTTCATCTTGCATCAAGATTTCAACTAGCAGGTTCTATGTTAAAATGAGCATATACTTTCCTGTTTTTAATATTATATTTTTAACAATTAATTGTTTTACCAGTTGATATGTCATATTTTTTCTTTTTTGGCATAATCTTCGACTCATCGATCGATACAATTCAACTTGATGATAATCGTACTACTGATATTAGAACATCTACGACACTCAACAAAGATACTAAAAAAAGTTTATTGCTATATGATTTGGACGAATCTAAAAAACATCAGCATAGTTCATTATTAGACTTTCCAATAGACGCAGACGCAAAAAAGAATGTAAATACTCCATTTTACTTAAGAAAATTCCGTTGGGCTTCTAAACTTAACAATGTCCCAATGTCCAGATTTGAAGCTTCATCAACAATGTCATTGAAACAATATTCGGAAAAAATGAATCAAGTTATCAAAATAGCCATTGCTAAAGCAGCACGCGACGAACAAGCAAATGCTCGGCGAGAAACAAGAAATAATCCCGTTTATTAGTCCGCTATAGAGTAGAAAAGATCTTGAAGAAAATAGATTGTCTTCCTAATCCTTAATAATTGGAAAAAAGCAGAAAGGATCACGAAAAAATTGCAGAATGGATTCGGTATACTAAAATTTCGATAAAAATAGTAGAAATGATTCCGGATTTAGAAAGAAAATATTTTCGACAGAACTGATCCCGGAATAAACTAATTTTTATATTTATTGTGCAGAATTGATTCCGGTTGACGTGTGGTGCGAATGTAAAGACGGTGTTGAGACATAACGTTGAGACGCTTGTGTTCATGCCATTGGTTTAATAATGTTGCGGGGTATTCGAGCTATACTGCAACAAATAGGGAAACGTAAAGGACGAGGTCGACCGAAGAAAGTTAAATTTTAGCGTTATCGAAAGACTAAACAAAGATTGAAATATCAGAGACTGCATTTATTTGTAATAAAACATAAGAGTTTTAAAAATGCATATAGAAATCAGCGAAGAGCTTTGGGGAAGAGTATCTTATGTGACCACTTCATACGTCAATCTCGATTAATTCTGTCGTTTACAGAAAGAAAAAAGGTTTCCCGGATCAATTCTGCCGAAAATATTTTTTTTCGAAATTCGGGATTATTTGTACTATTTTTATCTAAATTTTAGTATACTAGATCCATTCTGCAGTTTTTACGGAATCAAAACAATTACCGTCCTTAATGATTGAGAAATTTTATTGCTTAAATTCTTCTTTAGAAGAATGAGCGTCTCACTTATTTCTCATAAACCTTTCAAGATGAATAAACAATAAAGAATTGAAAAGATTTTAGGCGGCAGTAGTTCAGATAATGTTTTCTTTTATTCATTTTAATGGTTTCTAATATTTCCTTTATTCTTTTGTTCTTTTTGTTTTGTTATTGTACATTATGTGGAGATCATTATCTATCACAATAATATTTCAAAAGAGGTGAATTAATTTGCTCCAATTCCAGTAAAGACATTTAAAGTTTATTTAGGCACATACGCCAAGAATATTTTAGTTGGATGCTACTATTCTAGTTAATGTACTTGAGGTCAAATACTTAGCTACTTGGCAAATTTTCTGAAATAACTGGTGGAGCACTTGTTAAGCATTTTTAGATTTAATACGTGCCAAGTACTTGGAAGAACTTCAGATACTTGCATATATTTCGCAAGTATTTACCGGATTACCTGCCAAATACTTGATGAAGCACTTATCTAGTACTTATATTTGTTAAATTATTTGATAAGTACCTTTTTTACTAGCAAAAAACTTCAGGTACTCTGGACATTACTTACCCAAGTACTTGGTCTCAGGTACATTCACTACCGTATAAGAAAATCCTAGTGTGGCACTGCTAGTGGGCATGACATGCCATCGGTCACTGGCACTGGTTGGCACCGGTGCGCACCCGTGCCCAGCTAGTGCCGAACCAGTGCTGTTATATTACTGCCCAAAAAATACCGCACTGGTAAAGATCAGTGCCGCATTGAAATTTATTTAATCAATCTAATTAGGTTTTTATTATAGTTGTTTATGCTGAATTTTGCATTACTGATCAGTACCACATTGACATGCCAAAACCATGCGGCATTGCCTCGACACTTCTTCTCTTATGAGAAGGCAAACATGAAGTCAGAAAGACATTCGAAATATTAAAACGACACTGTGGTGTTAATATAGACAGAAATTGACAAAACAAAATGGTGATTGAAAACAAAACTTCGGCACTGGTGCGCATCGATGCGAGATTTTTACATTCTTTCTGGCACCGATGCGCATCGGTGCCCAGAAAAAAAATTATTCGGTACCGGTGTGCAGCCGTGCACAACCAGTGCCGATAAAATATTTTTTCGTAGGGTAGGGTAGAAGCTGATTCTTTCAATTGCATTATTTTAAAACATTCCGATTTGTTATTCATAAAATGGTATGAAAACAGTGTAGAAGGAGACTTTAAGTGTAAATCTGCGATTGTGAATTTACAAAGACAACAACAGTGCTGTCTAAAGCATGACAAATATCGATATTTTTAGCTTAATTCAAAAAGTTTAATAATACAACTATACTTTGAGCACTAAACCTACTCATGTTATCATTTACTTCGAACAACACAAAAACTTATTATCACAGTGAAAAAGATGTATTAAAAAAATATAAATGGAAGTTACATGAAAATATTTATTTATTTAAGATTTTTTATTTAATGAAAATTTATGTTTATTTACATTAAAGAACAAAAAGAAAAATATGTATGTTTATGATATCGCACACTCCTTGTGTTTCGTTGAATGAGTATGATGAGTATGATGAGCATGATGAGCCGTTGCCGATGGGGCTTGACGAATAGATTTTTTATTATCCAGACTATCGAACCATGGATCCAACGAACCTAAGAAAACAAAT